>JBBPBX010000911.1:77087-93286 GCA_038048925.1 Garcialebias charrua | reverse complement strand
TCAGGCACAAACTGTTCCAGTTATCTCATGTTTGAATTGTTCTTTCTTCAGACATCATGTTTCAGCTCCTTCCACAGATGTTAAAAAAAGATTAGATCAGGACTCAGAAGGCCTCAAGAATAGTCCAGAGTTTTTTATTTGGCTATTTCAAAGTTAAAAGTCAAAGTCAACTTTATTGTCAAAACTGCGATATGTACAGGACATACACAGGATTGAAATTGCATTTCTCTGACCCACAGTGCAACAATAACCATTTAAACATTAAAACATTTAATAAACATAATCATAAAATGAAATAATAAAAGTGTAATACTGTTCTGATTTATTGCATAGTACTGTAGTATAAAAGTATAAAAAGTATATCTCTAAAATAAAATGAAGGTTCTGACATTAACATTTGTAATAAAGTGACAAAGCAGCATATGAAGTTTATGTACACAGTATATGTATGAGGTATTTGATATTGGTATAGAGGTAAAGTGACATATGCAATTTGGCTAGTAAAAAGAATATATATATATCAGCTGTAATGTGGATATAAAAAGTAGTGTAAATTTAAATGTAAATTTTTGTGTATTTCTAGAATTGTGCCGTTCGGGTTGGCTGCATGTTGGATTAGCTCTGTTACATTCATTCTGAAATATTGAATTTGGAATTTTCAATTCCACTTTTTCTGGATGTGAACAACTTTTTTTTGGAGTATTGTTTCCTCTGGTATTGGATGCTATGTAGCTGGAGGGCTTTTTATTAATACTTTTGGACATTTTTTATGATGCGTACCTCAACTACAGCCCCAAATCCCAAATGAGTTGAAAAGGAGGCACCGTGGATAAATTCCCGTCTTCCTGCCCTTCTGTGCTTGAGAGCCTCACCACTGAGATCCCGCAACTGGCAGGAAACAAAGCTCGTGCCAGCGGAGGGACCGGGATCATCCCCCGGCACCTGCAGCTGTCTGTCTAGAATGACGAGGAGCCCAGCAGGCTGCTGGGAGGAGTGACCATTGCTTAGGAAGGAGTTCTGCCCGGCATTCGTGCAGTCCTGCAGCCCGGGGGAACCGAGAGGCCAGCAGAGTCTGGGTGGACGTATCGGATGGCATCTGCGGCCCATTTCTTCGGATCTGCTGTGGGACAGACCTTTACAATAGATCCTTCCTGCCTACAGCCAGCAGTATCTATAGCATTTCTTAATAAAACGAGGATAATGAGTTACAACAACATTTAGTCAAAGTCAACTTTATTGTCAGAACTGCAATATGTACAGGACATACACAGGATTGAAATTGCGTTTCTCTCAGTCCCTCGGTGCAACAGTAACCATATAAACACTAAACACTAAAACATTTAATAAACATAAGCATAAAATAGGACAGTGTTACACTTTTACTGAGTTTTTCATAGTAGTATAAAAGTATGAAAATTTACACCAACACTGAAACACTGGACACCAAACACCCAATGAACATAAGCATAAAATGAAATAATAAAAGTGTAATACCGTCCTGAGTTTTTTCATAGTAGTATAAAAAGTATATCTATAAAATAAACTGAAGGTTCTAGCATTGACATTTGCAAAGAGTGGCAAGCAGCATATGAGTTAATGTACACAAATACTGTCCTGAGTTTTTGCATAGTAGTATAAAAAGTATATCTATAAAATAAACTGAAGGTTCTAGCATTGACATTTGCAAAGAGTGGCAAAGCAGCATATGAGTTAATGTACACAGTATATGTATGAGGTAGTTGATGTTGGTATAGAGGCAAAGTGGCATATGCAGTAAGGCACATAAGGCACATTTGGCATCCTTAGATAAGGCTAGTCAGAGAATACTGTATATGTATCAGCAGTAGTGTAGATATAAAAGTAGTGTAAATGTAAACAGTAGTAATAAATGTAAAACAGTAGTAATAAATGTAAACCGTATTAATAAATGTAAACAGTGAATGTAAACAGTAGTATGACTATAGGCAGTAATGTAATACAAACATTAGTGCAAATATGAGAAGTAGTGCAAACTGAATGAGCACATGACCGAGAGTTTAGTGAATAACCCGTTTGATGACACAGAGTCCAGTGTTAAAAACTTTGTGTTGAGTGGTAATGTGTGAGAAAGTTTTTTGTGTTAAGGCAGTTCAAATGGGAGGGGAGGCAGAGCAGGCAGAGTGTTTAGCATTCTGACTGCCTGATGAACAGAGCTGTCTCTCAGTCTGCTGGTACGAGCCTGGAGACTCCTCAGTCTCCTCCCTGATGGCAGCAGTCTAAAGCGGCTGTGTGGTGGGTGTGTGGGATCATAGATATAATAAACACTAGATAAGAAATCCCCGCTGTTGGCCAATGGAGACCGACATCGTCAGACGGCGGCCATCTTGGTACAGACAGAACGCCCACTCTTAACATGAATGTGAATGGTGAATTTACTATTAAAATAACCATAACTTGCTTAATTTTCAACCGATTTTAAAACGGTTTGGTTTGTTATAAATGTGAGAGATGTTGTTATAATATGGTATACTTAAGATGGACGTTCACATGAAAATAACGTTATGTAGACACTGTATTGCACTAGCAATATACACAATAAGATTATATTTACATCTATTTCTAAATACATGTTTATTTCCAGCGAAATTAACTGACATATGTTACAATGCTAATAAATATTTAATACTATTTCATCATAAATAGCATTATTATTAGTGGTATGAAAATAATTTATGCCAATTTTTTCCCTACACATGCAAATATTATGTAATATTAAATACATTATTACACAAACCTTGGTCAATATGTGTAGTTTATTTTTTTTAGATACATGAAAAGATTTAATAATCGGGAAATATAAATAAAACAAACAAACAAACAAACAGAAATAAACATCTGATAGTGTGACAAGACTCTCAGTCCCTCGGTGCAACAGTAACTATTTAAACATTAAAACACTGAAACATATAATAATAAACATAAGCATAAAATAGTAAAACTGTAACACTGTCCTGAGTTTTTGCATAGTGGTAAATGAGTATGAAAATTTACACCAACTCTAAAACTAAAACACTAAACATTTAATGAACATAATACTGTCCTGAGTTTTTGCATACTAGTATAAAAAGTAAAAAAGTATAAAAAGTACAGTATAACTATAAAATAAACTAAAGGTTCTAGCATTGACATTTGCAAAGTGGCAAAGCAGCATATGAGTTAATGTACACAGTATATGCATGAGGTAGTAGTTCATGTTGTTATAGAGTGGCATATGTGGTAAGGCACATTGGGCATCCTTAAATAAGGCTAGTCAAAGAATACTGTATGTGTATCAGCAGTGGTGTAGATATAAAAGTAGTGTAAATGTAAACAGTAGTAATAAATGTAAGCAGTAGTAATAAATGTAAATAGTATTAATAAATGTAAACATTGAATGTAAACAGTAGTATGTAAACAGAGAATGTAAACAGTATTATGACTATAGGCAGTGATGTAATACAAACATTAGTGCAAATATGAGTAGTGCAAACAGAATGAGCACATGACCGAGAGTTTAGTGAATAACCCGTTTGATGACACAGAGTCCAGTGTTAAAATCTTTGTGTTTTTGGAGCTAATGCCCTTTAAAAAGGACTGCCTTGGTGAGCTTCTGTCTCATGTTGCCACTCTGTAAACGCAAATTATTACGTCTATTGGAGCATCCATAGGCTGCACAAAAGTCAGGCATCTTGTCAAAGAGTACCGTATTCTCCGGCGTATAAGTCGTATTTCTGTAAAACACAAAGCAGTAATTAGTGTTGAACATACCAAACCGCTTGGAAATCATGTGCAGCTTTAGTTCTGTTAAAAACAAAGAGCTCCTAGTGATCTAAGAATACTAGGGAAATATTTGGAATACTAGCTAGCCCTTAATCAAAGGCTCTTGTTAATAGTCTGCTAATAAATACAGTCATGATCAAGATAGTCATTTAGACAAAAGATTAGTTTGTTATAAAATAGTTATTGGTGTAATAAAAACAGAATTTAAATTCTAGATTCTCGATGAGTGTGACACCCAAAACACGAATAAAACCTTTTAAAAAAGACGAAACTGCTGTCTGATTACCAAAGAAATCATAGCCACGTTAATAACGTTTTTAAAAAAATAAACCGTTTGTAAATCCGTCAAGATTACAGCGAGTTAAGCGTATTTTTGTTTGTATAAATCCCTCACCTCCATACAGTTTCCACAGCTGCAGCTAATGTTGCTGTCTGTGGCAAGATGGCTGCCGCTTGACGACGCCGGTGACTCCGCCTCAGCTTATCTAGTGTTTATTATATCTATGTGTGGGATCACCTGCCATGCAGAGGGCTTTCCGAGTGAGGCGTTTGCTGTGTAAGTCCTGCAGTGAGGGCAAGGAGGTGCCGACGATCTTCTCAGCTGCTTTCACTCATTCAACCTTTATTTAGTCAGGTAAATCTTATTGAACCTCATGGGCTCATTTACGAAAGCGACCTGCTAAAACTAAAGAACGATGAACAGCAATGGTAGAATTTCCTTAAACAATAAACAATAAACAAACAATAAACAATAGAAAACAAAAAAGAGAAAAAACAAAAGAAAGAAATACATTTTTTTTTTTTTTAAACAAAGTATCAAAAAACGAGCAAAACATAAGGTAGACGTATAAAATCAAAGACAGGAACAAATCTGCATTGGTTTTTGCCAGGATTCCAACAGATTCTGAAAACCATTTAGAGAAGTCAAGGTCGAGAGCTTCAGATCTTTTTGTAAGATATTCCATGAAGCAGGAGCAGAGTAGGAGAAGGCCCTTTTTCCAAGTTCAGTCCTCACTGACGGAACACTGCAGGTAATCATGTCCTGAGAGCGCACACTGTAGCTGCACTCACGCAAAGACATGTAGGAGGAGATGTATGAGGGCAGCAGACCAAGAAGTGATTTAAAGATGAAAATGTACCAGTGGAAGAGTCTGCGTGAGGTTAATGATGTCCAGTTAACCAGTGAATACAGGGTGCAGTGGTGGGTACGATAATCACAGCCAGTTATGAATCTTAGTGCACCATGATAGACAACATCCAACATCCGCAGGGTGCTTGTAGGAGCATTCATGTAGAGAATGTCACCGTAATCAATGGAGGGAAGGAAAGTCACAGATACAAGGCGTTTCCTAACATTCAGTGTTAGACATGATTTGTTTCTGAAAAAGAAACCCAGTTTAACTTTCAGTTTCTTCACTAGGTTTTCCACGTGGAGTTTAAAAGAGAGATGTGAATCGATCAGGATACCCAGATATTTATAGGAATCAACAAACTCAATAGGGACACCATTTGAAGATAAAATCAGAGGAGGATCTGCTGGAACCGCCTTCCTATTTGAAAAAAACATCCCTTTTGTTTTATCAGCATTTAGGACAAGTTTGAGACGGAACAAATCTGACTGGATGATGTCAAAAGCGGATTGCAGTAACTGGAAAGCCTTAGCTACTGTTTTAGCTCGGCAGTAAACAACTGTATCATCAGCATAGAAATGTAAGGATGCATCAGGGATGCAGTGACCTACATTAGCTATGTAGATTGTAAAGAGAGTTGGTCCTAAAACTGAGCCTTGTGGTACACCATTTTTAACAGTTAAATAGCTGGAAGAAGTACCGTTATACTCACGATGCGCTGGAGGCTCTTGCGGCAGGATGCAGTACATGCACCAAACCACACCGTGATGCAGCTGGTCAGGACACTTTCTATGGCACCCCTGTAGACGGTGCACATGATGGGGGTTGAAGCTCCAGCCCTTTTCAGCTTGCGGAGAAAGTAGAGGCGCTGGTGAGCCTTCTTGGCCAGTGCTGCAGTGTTCCTGCTCCAGGACAGGTCCTTCGAGACGTGCACTCCCAGGAACATTTAATTTCCCTTTGGGATTAATAAAGTATTTTTTAATTTAATTTAATTTAATTGATGTGTTCTTTTCTTTGTATGCTTCATTTTAGATGTGTGACCTTAGAACTCATGTGACTTTCCAAAAACTCCAGTTTTATCTCATCTGTCCAAAGGATATTCTTCCAGAAGCTTTGTGCCTTGTCTATTTGTATTTTTGTCAAATTACAGTCTCGCTTTGTAAAAAATTATTTCAATACATTTTTCCTCCTCTGCCCATGTAAAATGAATGCATTCTTGTGATACAATAATGAAGAGGAGTAATATAGTTGCTTGTTGCAGACCAATGTTTGCACGACCACATTAGTTCTCACAGTGAAGGCATGCAACTTTTTGAGCAAATCTCTCCACTTTTGATACAGTTGTGGCTGTTCATGAGAATAGAAAAGCCCTGATTTGATTTGTTGTAATTACTAAACAAATTAAAGGCCATTTCAAGCTAATATCCCTCACTGATGATAATCTGACAGTGTTGAAAGTGCAGTGATTGTCCTCAGGTAACGTAAAAGTTCAATTTTTTTATAACTTGGATCTCAGTTTTATATTTATTACACAATTAAACCCTCATGAGTGGAACACTCAGTATGACTCAAGTGTAATATTGAGATATTTTAGGCAGCTTTAACATTGATGGAAAAGTGACCAATGTGTGAATGAATGCATGTCAGGGACTTGGCAGACCGATAAAGCTTTGATCAATGTTGCATATTTAATGTACGGAAAATAAAACGGTGTTGAGATCTTTCTGTTGTTACAGTTATGAATGTGCTTGCATGCAATAAAACTGATTGATAGATAGTCAAAAGAGAGTAAGAACATGGCTAACTTGATGGATTGACACTCACTTTCTGCATCTCTCTTTCCCACTTTTGGTTGCAGCATTTCATATCCTCCCACACACTCGCACACTGAGTGAGGAATCAATCCTTCTCACTTTCATTATCCCTCCCTCTCTATCTCTGTCACTCTCTCTGCCACTTCATTCTGGCTGTTCTGAACCAATCGAATATTTGTGTTGTGGGCACAATTGAGTCCCACAGCAGTTATACCATGTCCTCATTAGGGTGTAGTCTAGTGGTTTGCTTTATCCTGCTTCATCCCTTTCTTGCTGTAATTGGACAAAAACCTTTTGCCTACCTGTCAGCAGCAGCAGTCTCGGTGCAAATGTTGCAATTTATTCAGCTGTGTATAGAAATTAGCAGTGACCTTAAAGTAATACGAGCCATTGCTGTCCAGCATTATTTGAACAAACTGGTGTATCAGTATGAATCAGATCTTACTCAAGTATGTCTCCACCTTTGCCAGCTTATGGTTAATGACTGTGGTCCAGACAGGGAGGCAGCGTCTGACAAATGAAATGCTCGTTGGTGTATTTATTGTCCAGACCTGTAGAAGAAACTAGATTACTTGGATGATTATGGCTACTGTTATTTTTAACTGTCATTTATTTTTAGTTAATCATGACAAATGAAGATAGTAAGATCGCGTTTGGTATTTTTTAAGATACATTTTTTAAATTATATATAATTAGGTGCTGTTTGGATTGTGAAAAAAAGTCAGTACTAATTTGTTTGTATTTAACAATAATTAACAGTAAAATCAATGGCACAATGCTGTCTATACCCTCCAGTTGACTCACAACTTCACACAGCTGCTGTGCAGACACAGATGCTCAGCTTCTCACTATCAGCTGAAAACACAAACACTGGCCAACTTAAGCTCTGAGCTGCTGCTGTCAATAAAATCAAATTAACAATATTATGTCCTGATGTATGCTCAATAATCCAGGTAGAAAAATCTAAAATAGCTAAGTCTGGTCCTCTGGACATTCAAAAAACAAAACAAAGCAAAAAAAATGTAGAAACGTTTCGTCTTTCGTCCGAAAGACTTCCTCAGTCTGAGCTGCTGTATTCAGCTCAGTCTTATAAATAGCACCCTCTCACAGTGGTTCAACTGTCCCCCTCTTACAATGCTGTTATTGCTAGTATCACTCAGCCCTCTGTGAATAGCAAACAACCATCAGGGTGCTAACGATCCATCGTTAGGCTGATGGTCCTCCTTGATCATGTGAGCAGCTGGTTTCAGGCTGTCATCAGCCAACTGGTTGATCCACTGTGAGAGGGTGCTATACATAGTTCCCAGACATGTGACTAGAATTCTAGAATTCCGGAATTTCCGCCATTTTAGTAGGATAAACAGACCGAGCAGCCAGAGCTAAGCTAAGCTACTCTTGACCAAGGTGCATATGTGGTTGGAGTTGAGTTGGAGGAATAAATGTCAGGCAAAGCGGTACTGCCCCCTGGTGGAGAAGGGCAACAAGTTGTCACCAAGAAATTTCTCTGATCGTTGCCCACAACGGAGGAGCTGCAGCTTTAAATCCATGGATGGATGCTTAATAACCAGTAACAGAGTTGTGAAGGACGTCCAAATCTTCATGTTAATAACTGTTCTGATGACTGGCAGAGTAAGTGATTACAATAATGTACACATAGATGTCCCTCGTAGCTACAGCAGCTAAGCTAGTCTTTGCTAAAGTAAGATCGGTGTTGTTTACTGCGTGCTAAGCTCATAGCTTGAGCTACAGTAAATATCAGCCATGTGTAGTAAAAGCTACATCAGCTAAGCTAATCTGTGCTACTTTAAACACTGTTGCTACTTCAGCTTAATTGATGGGCTTGTTAGTAAAGATGGCTGATATTTCTCACATTACTACATTATTTATTTAGACTGCCTTTAATACTTAAATTAGTGTTAACAAAATAAATTATTTGTAATTATTGCTCAGTCATAGTATTTTTAACGTTTCTCAGTAAATGTCATTGATATTTATTTTCCACTATGATCTGCCTTTGTTAATAAAGTTAGTGGTGAAAAGTTACAATTTGGTAACTCCTTTTAATCCAGTAGTGAAAGCCTGAAAGCATTTTAATCGTTTTCTCCCTTTGTGTTTCTGTGTAAGGTACTGAGTCCCAGGAGATCGATGAAGCTGGATGGATGAAAGATGGACGAATCTGCTTTTCAAGTACATTTGGTGTTGCTGTGAAAACATGCATTGCTAAATGAATGTGTGCTTACCTTTAGTTTGAATAAAACAGTTGTACCAAGTTTCACTTTGTTTATTTCAATACGTTGAATACGTTGTTTAATGTCCAATAATGAGAAGTTCTACTGCACATAAATAAAACTTAGATGCAGTGATTGTTCTTTTGGTAACTTACCAGTTTAGTGTTTTATTGACGTACAAAACATAAAAACATGCATGTTGCTGTTCATCCTCCAGGAGTAGACTGATAAAGTTCAGAATAAAAGCTATAATTATAAATTCAAAACAATTTAAACTGAATACAATATGAGAACTGTGGGAGATTTTATGTATTTTAATGAAATGATTTATCAAAACACTCTTCAACAAGGAATGATGGAGCCGAGCGCAGTTTCTGACAAATGAACCGATTTCTCGCCATGCGGGACCACCCGACTGCGCCAACTCTTCCGGATCTGAGACTGGACCCATCAGGCGTAGGATCTGAGAATGAACGCAGGAGTAGGATCTGAGACTGGACCCGTGTCTACGAGCTTTTCACTCATCTGGACCTTTAAAAAAAAAAAGATTAGTAAACATTGTCATTTTTTGAATCACAAAGTTTAAAATAAGACTCCAAGTTTGCTACTCAAAGTAGGAAAAATAAATACAGTTGCACCTAACATATTTTACTCATTCACAAAAATAAATGTTCAATTTTATATTGATTTTAGTAAATTTATCTTAGATTTAATTTATTTTTGAATTACTGTGCTGGTTTACTTGTGTACCTGCTGCTTGTTCCTCTGCTGCTATCAGAGTACTGGTAAGTGTGTCTGTCAACTTCAGTGTGGGGTTCTGGTCACCAGTGAGGGAAGAATGGACACAACAATCTCACTCTCAACGTGGAGAAGACAAAGGAGATTGTTGTGGACTTCAGGAAGAGGGATGCCCAACATCCCCCTCTGACCATCAACAGCACCGCAGTGGAGAGAGTAGACAGCACCAAGTTCCTGGGAGTGCACGTCTCAAAGGACCTGTCCTGGAGCAGGAACACTGCAGCACTGGCAAAGAAGGCTCACCAGCGTCTCTACTTTCTCCGCAAGCTGAAAAGGGCTGGAGCTTCAACCCCCATCATGAGCACCTTCTACAGAGGTGCCATAGAAAGTGTCCTGACCAGCTGCATCACTGTGTGGTTTGGTGCATGTACTGCATCCTGCCGCAAGAGCCTCCAGCGCATTGTGAGAGCAGCTGAGAAGATCGTGGGCACCTCCTTGCCCTCACTGCAGGACTTACACAGCAAACGCCTCACTCGGAAAGCCCACCGCATGGCAGGTGATCCCACACACCCACTACACAGCTGCTTCAGACTGCTGCCATCAGGGAGGAGACTGAGGAGTCTCCAGGCTCGAACCAGCAGACTGAGAGACAGCTCTGTTCATCAGGCAGTCAGAATGCTAAACACTCTGCCTGCTCTGCCCCCCCTCCCATTTGAACTGCCTTAACACTAAAACTTTCTCACACATTATCACTCAACACAAAGTTTTTAACACTAGACTCTGTGTCATCAAACGGGTTTTCACTAAACTCTCGGTCATGTGCTCATACAGTTTGCACTACTTCTCATACTTGCACTAATGTCTGTATTACATCACTGCCTATAATCATAATACTGTTTACATTCTCTGTTTACATTTATTAATACTGTTTACTTTTATTACTACTGCTTACATGTAATTACTACTGTTTACATTTATTTACACTACTCTAATATCTACACCACTGCTGGTACATATACAGTGTGCTCTGAACGGTCTTATTTAGGGATGCCCAATGTGCCTTACTGCATATGCCACTTTTTGCCTCTATAACAACATCAACTACTACCTCATACATATACTGTGTACATTGACTCATACGCTGCTTTGCCACTTTGCAAATGTCAATGCTAGAAACCTTTAGTTTATTTTAGTTATACTTTTTATACTCTTTTTTTATACTAGTATGCAAAAACTCAGGACAATATTATGTTCATTAAATGTTTAATGTTTTAGTTTTAGAGTTGGTGTAAATTTTCATACTCTTATACCACTATGCAAAAAACTCAGGACAGTGTTAGTTTTACTATTTTATGCTTATGTCTATTATTATATGTTTCAGTGTTTCAATGTTTAGATGTTTACTGTTGCACCGAGGGACTGAGAGAAACGCAATTTCGGTCCTGTGTATGTCCTGTACTGTACATATTGCAGATCTGACAATAAAGTTGACTTTGACTTTGACTTTGACTTTGAATGGAGCGTGAGCTTGACAGACGGATTGGTGCAGCATTTGCAGTATTAACGGACTCTGTACCGGTCCATTGTGGTGATGAGCTGTAAGACCAGGCCGTCCTGAACAACATAAAACATTTAATACATTATATATACTGTACATTTATACTTATATATATACATTTACACTTATACATTTTGATTATCGTAAATGTCATAGTTTTACCATTAGTGTGTTACTGTTTCTGTAATTTTTAAACCTCTTATGTTGTTTGTGAAGCAACTTGATAACAGTTTATCTGTCATGATGATTTGGTTGAAGCTTTAGATTTTAATCATTTGAGAACCTGTTAATGACCAGATCATTTTTATTATGTCCTGAAACATTAAAGCCTGAAATGAACTGAAAGAGGGTGGACTTTTTTAAACCACTGTAACACATTGTGTAGGCTACCTAAAATATTTCCTCCAGGATGCTTGCATTACCTGTCTCAGAGACAGTTTATCTGTCGTTAACGTGTGTGTGTGTCAGCCTGATGTCATAGGGTAAATAAAGGTTCAGAATAAAACATTAACGAGCAGCTTCCTAACAACAAAGAGTCTAGGACACAGGTGGGACACTTTGTTCCCGTTAGTGTTACAAAGTGGAGGTTAGCATTAGCATAGCGTTGCTAAGCTAACGTCAGTAACAGTCAGTAACAGAGGAGCAAGAAACTGAAAAAACTGTTCAAACACACACAGTTTTGCAAAATTATTCACAAAGAATTTTGGTTTACCGAACAAAAAGTGATCGGAGCATATTCTTGATGTTGTGGAGGGCCTGGTCGAGGGCACACACACACACACAGCCAGTAACCTACACTGCTACTAGTGGTCAGGAATGGAAGTACCGCCAACCAAAATGGCGGAAAACCCGGAAATTCCACTTATGTGACGTCACATGGGAACTATGTATTGGTGCTATTTATAAGATTGAGCTGAATACAGCAGCTCAGACTGAGGAAGTCTTTTGGACGAAAGACGAAACGTTTCTACAATTTTTTTTGCTTTGTTTTGTTTTTTGAATGTCCAGAGGACCAGACTTAGCTTTTTTAGATTAATATTATGTCATTTCAGACATTTCAGAGCTCCTGACCACAAACATTTAGTTGTCTTTTCCCACCACTTTTAGAAACAAACACTACTAAGTAAAACAACTTTTTTTTCTGTTTTCTGTCATTTTCTCTCTTTTCTTTCCTTCAGGCTGTAGGTTCCACTCCTTTTGGAGCAGGGTCAGCCACATGGATTCTTCTCCATTTTGCTCTGTTTTGTATATCGTCTGTTGTGAGATGGAGTGTCTTCATATCCTGCTGGATCATATTAAGTCACCTATTTTTCTGCTGTCCCTTGCTTCGTTGACCAAGAACTTCTGCGTTTAATAGCCTTTTTACCTTGTTGTCATCTTCCATTTGTTGCACATGCCCATACCATGTCATTTTTGATTCCTGTACTGTATATTATCTGTGATGTATGCCATGCCAAGCGTTTTCTGATATCGTCATTTCGCCGTCTATCCTTGAAGGATACTCCAAGAATTTCTGTTCTTTCCAGGAGCTCCTCTTCCTTTCTCTTTAATGTTCATACCTCAGCCCCACAAAGCAAGACTGGGTGCACCATCGTCTTGTACACTTTCCCTTAATATGAATCGGCATCTTTTGTTCACAAAGCACTCCTGTCAGCTCCTTCCATTTTTGTCACGCCGCACTAATTCTGCGTTTAACGGCTTCTTCACAGCTTCCTTTGGCATTTATCACCGGCCCCAGATATTTGAATGTTTTGACCTGCTTCAGTACATTTCAGTTCAGTTTCAATTTTCAATTTCCTCTATCATCAGTGATTGTTAAGGTCTCGTTGGCTTTCGAGCAGACCATGGTCTGTTTTTGCTGCGTTTATTTTCAGCCCTTTACACTCAAGTGCCTGCTGCCACCATCTAAAACTATCTTTGGAGATTAACTTCAGAATCTCCAACCACAACTAGGTCATCTGCATGCAACATATCCCACAGCACTTCTCTCCTATTAAGCTCATTAACTACGTCCATCCCAACAATAAACAACCATGGGCTGAGACATGAACCTTGATGAACGCCAACTTTAATACCAAATTCTGTTGACGTTCACTGTTTTCTGTCGTTTTATGCTAGAACTAATCACAAGGGAGCAGTGATGTGTCCGTGTGTATTGTTGTGTCAGAGTGAAATAAAAATAAAAATGAAGAAGTTGCTAGATTCCATACCTCCCTGGTTCTGTCATCTTAATAACATCTTTGGGTGCTCTGCCTTCTGTACTTGTCTCACAAAACAGTTATTGTATATTTTGATTTCCAATCCTTTAAATTACCTGCGGGAAAAACGAAGAAGAAAAACCTCCAAATATTTGTGTAAAAAAAGTTTGAAATATAAATGTGGTATCAAGACACACTTGTTTGTCAGAATGCAAAGAATATGTGTTAAGAAAACAGAAGAGTAGTGTTAAAACAATATGACACTTAAGCAGATACTCTTATTTCTTTTAGAAAATGTTCTGTAACCCAGACTCCAGTTTTAATTGAGACTGGTCCACTGGTTCTGTCTGACTTGTCATTTCCTCAGGGGAAGCAGGAAGTGGACAAGATGTGTTTCCTGTTGGAATTTAAAGCAGCTTCCTTGGCACAAGCATGCACTGGCATGGCCATATTTGAAGGCAGCAAAATGGATTGGGCTTCCCTGAAAAACGTTTTCACTTTTACAGCCTCTTTTAATTACCGGTAGCTGTTTTTTCCCTTCTTAAACTTCAAAACATAACCAATGACCCCTTTACATTTTTGTTTATTGAAAGTAAAATGCTTGCAAATCCTCATATCTTTTTAGCACATTTTTCAAGGTATGCATAATTGCTGCTGTTATACCATGCAGCACTGATTTTACTGAAACAGTCAAGTACGACTTGGCATAACTAAAAGGTAAATGCATGGGATGTAAAAGTTTCTCGGATAATTTTTACCACTTAATATGTTCATATTTTTTTCTTTATAGCTTTTTTCTTTACTTCCTCTGCTTTCATTTGTTCTTTCTTTGACTCTTGGTGCATTCTGTCTTTCATTCAAGAATATTCATCCACATTCTGCTGCCAGTTTTGTCTCGTGTCTCGCCCAAAGGCATTAGCAATCGTCCTTCTACACTAAACCATCATTCAGCCCATGGAAACATCTGGAAGGTCACTCTCTCTCTGGGTTTTCTTCAATTCATATTACCTAATCTGTTTATGGTTTGACAGTGAAAAATCTTCAGACTGGCCAATAAAGCACTAGTAGCCAGAAAATAAAAATTGAAGAACCTTTTTACAAGACATTTTAAGGCCATGCTAGTTTATCTTTTGTGCAAAAATGTAAACATGCACAATTTCCAAGAATACGTTTGAATTTTTTAAAGGGTTGTTGACTGCTAGAGAAACATATTAAACACTTTGTTAAAATTATTCATTAAACAAATTCTTTTTTTTTCAACAAAGATGTTTTATTTTGAAAACAATTTGCCCTTAGTGTCGCGCTCCTGCCACGTGGCCCCCCCCTGGTGGGTGTTCCCTTACCTGCGGGCGTGCTTGGGGCCCTCACTATCTGGGGTTGGGCGCTTGGGCGTTTGTCGGCACGGCCTGGTGGCTGCTTGGTGGGGCTCGTGCCCTCTGGTCCGGTCGGGTCTGGGCCTGAGGGGTGGGCGTCCCCGGTGCCCGAGCCTCGGTGACCGGCCCTGGGGCTACGTCGGTGCAGCGGGCTCCGGCGGGGGCCTGTGAATTTGTCGCGGGCGACACCGGGGGGTCATTGTATGTGGTCGCTGGTAGGGGTTCGTCCGGTTCTTCCCCTTGGTAGGATCTGGGGAGTGGGCTAGTGGCTCGTCCTGTTCGGGCAGTCCTGGGGACTCTGGGCTCGGGGTCCTTCCTGGGGTCTTGGGCTTTGATCGCTCCTTCGTCTGCCTCGGGCTTTGGGGGGACGGATCTCTGATGCTTCACAGTCGCTACTAAATGTTCTATTGGAGGAACCTTATACACTTATGCATGCTCACAACCACACACAAATGGATGCAGGGATGTATATATAGATATATGCAGATATGTAGATGGGTATATAAATGAATATAAAAGTATATGTATGTATACTACTGTATATATATATTTGTAGATATGTAGATGGGTATATATATAAATGAATATAAAAGTATATGTATGTATACTACTGTATATATATATTTGTAGATATGGGTATGTGTATTTATAGAATTCTACTGCAAGCTCATGAATATTATTAGTCTTTATGCATGTATGTTCCATTGTTGTGTTCTGTCATGTGCTTTGCAGGATTGTGGACGGAGGTTGGGTGTGTTTGCCTTGTGCTCTTTTGGTTGATAATTGTTGATTTGTTGTCTTACTTTCTCTTTTCTTTCTTTCTCTCTTAAAAAACAACAAAAAAAACAACAACAATTTGCCTGTAAAATACTGTATAAAAAATTGTTTCCCTTCACTGCTTTCTAGACCTGCTTCTGTTGTCAAATATGGTCATTTTGGGCTTCAAAATAAAGCCGGCATCTTAACAAATTTAAACTTGAAAAATAATTTAAACATTGAGACATACACATTTACTGTTATATGTCAGTTTTAATGTATTTATTTTCCTTCCTGTTGTGCATTTTCATTTAAAGAGCTTTACGTACAGAAGAAAGGAAGAAAGAGATGATTTTTCCCTCAACCCTACCCACTCCTGTCTTACTGCAGTGCTCTTCCAGCTCACAGTTGCCCACGCACTGCTGCGCCATTTTGAAAATCTACAGCTCTCCTATGATTGCTGTAATCCGTGGCTTTTTCTGTATATTTAAAGAAGGCACCTTTGCTTTGAGGCTGGGAATAAAAAGGCACAGCGATTTACCCATGTGGACTTAATTCATGCAAGTCAAAATGTACCTTGGTGTCACTGAAAGGAAGCTTTCCATT
>JBBPBX010000911.1:52192-73255 GCA_038048925.1 Garcialebias charrua | reverse complement strand
TACTGCTCGGGAAGCAGGAATGAACAGATCAGATGAGCAAATGTAGAATATCGGAGAAAATGCAGGTGGAAAAATAAGAGTGAATCAGTTTAAAAATAAACACAGAGACGGGGCAGGGAGGGGGGGGTGTCGCTCTCATACCTGATTTAGCTGCACGAGCTGCATGGATTGTTTATTTAAAATAATCAAGCATGACCAGAATTGTGCTTTTAGTCCCCCTCGGTGATCACTGAGTGGCCAGGCCACCGGGAAATGTCCTGGTGCTCCCGATGGCTCAGTAACTAGGGATGGGGCCGATCCAATCCAGTATCGTATCGGGCACCGATACCAGCATAATTTATGTATCAGATTTTTCTGATCCAATCTGAAGAGATTTCTGATCCATGATGCATGTCTGTGTCTGATGAAACGTCTCCTCATGTGATTCCCTGCCAGCTGCTCTGCAAGTTGGCTTCAAACTATGGAATGGGTTTCTTGAATTGAGGCGTGTCTCATGAAACCCAGAGTAATAAGACCCGCCTCACATTCAGGAAATCCATTTCATAGTTTGCAGCCAGCTACAACGTGCATTAGCACTGTGGCCAATGGCTAACCAACTTTTCATCTAAACATGTCTGCTTTGTGAAAGTATTTTACACTAGAAACACCACAAAGCAAGACAGCAATGTGCAATGTCTGCAGAGCCATAGCACCACATTAAACCGCAGTAAAGTTAGTTTTACGTTGTACGGTTAAGCTCCGGGGCTTCAGCGGTGCGTTATTATTTTTGTTCAGTCTGGAGAAGGCAGTCTGATTTCTGTCAGCCACGCTCAATCTGACCCGCTCAGTTTGACCCGCTCAGTCTGCCTGTCTCGGACGAGGGGCAGACTGAGGGCGGCTGACCGAAATCAGACTGCCTTCTCCGGACTGAACGAAAATTCATTTAACCTTTATTTAGGCAGGTTAATCCCATTGAGCCTCGAGGACTCATTTACAAGAGAGACCGCTAAAGCCCCGGAGCTCGAATGTTCAAGTTGCTAAACTTCATCGTAATTAATGACCAACCACTATCAGTTGTAGAAAACAAAGGATTTCGCAGCTTGATACTTGCAGTCAATATATAGTTTACCCTCCAGGAGATATTTAGCAGTACAACAGTAGACAATCATAAAAAGCATATGAATTAAAAAATTCACGAAAATTATATAAAAAATGAAACAAAAACAGCAACATTATAAAGCGATGTAAAATAATAAAACCAGGAACATGTCTGTGTTGGTTCATGCCATGAACTTAGCAGATGTTTGAAGCCATTTAATCACTTTAATATCCACTTTAAAGCTAGGAATAATAATTAAAAAAAAACATGTTTTGTGTTAGCAGGATTATATCTAACTTTGAAACTTATCCAACATTCACAAAACTTACTCATGTTGCCTTTTTGGACAAGCATATACTGTACTGTATTTGTACAAATCGTACTTGCCTATAGAGAGGAGATTGTTACAGCCTCATATAAAATCAATACTGTAATGATGATGATACTGGGACGGTATATCGGCTGATATCCAGATTTACCATATTTTCCGCCTGATAAGTCTCACCTCTCTATAAGTCGCTTTGTCCAATTATTGGCAATAAATTGGAAAAATCCATGAACGTGTCGCACCTCTAATTAAGTCGCATCCATTATGCGTCACCGCTGACGCGTCGCCTATGTTACGCGTCACCGCCCTGCTGCATATGGCGGCCACAGGAGCGAGCGAGCACGGAAGGATGTTACAAGATTAACACGATAAAAACAATTATTTGTTTGCTGAAAATTATAGCAAAGATGTGTCTTAGCTGAACTTTTCCTTAATAAATGAACACAATTGTCAAATCAGCTGGATTTAAAAAGTAGTTTCGTTACGAGCACCCGCAAGGGTGGGACCACAGCATTTTCTTTAAAATTTAGCAAAATAAACGCTTAAAATATATATTTCTTAGCTGAAATTATAGCACAAGTGTTCCCGAGCTTAACCGTTCCTTAATAAATTCACAAAATGGTCAAATCTGTTGGATTTAAATTGTTTCGCTTTGACGTCTTCCAAACCGTCGTGTGCACTGCGAAAATAAATTATAAATAATTCGAAATTTATCTCAAATGTCTCATACAGGTAACAGTTTGTAAATGTCCATGTAGTGATTACTTTCTGTAAGTTTGATAAAAATCTGTCATGTGGTTTATGAGCTATTTGCTAAAAAGTACCTGGAAAAACAATGAGCTAACCGCTGCACATTTACGAAGCTAAAACATTGAAATTTATCTCAAATGTCTCATACAGGTAACAGTTTGTAAATGTCCATGTAGTGATTACTTTCTGTAAGTTTGATAAAAATCTGTCCTGTGGTTTATGAGCTATTTGCTAAAAAGTACCTGGAAAAACAATGAGCTAACTGCTGCACATTTACGAAGCTAAAACATTGAATTTTATCTCAAATGTCTCATACAGGTAACAGTTTATAAATGTCCATGTAGTGAATACTTTCTGTAAGTTTGATCAAAATCTATCTTGTAGTTCATGAGTTATTTAGATGAATAGTACCCGTTGCTAACAAACACTGAGCTAACAGTACAGTAGTTCATACCTCCAGAGCAGGAGGCCGGGCTGCGACAGAGTGTGTCCGACCAGAGGAGGTTGCCGTCGGACACATGAGGTGGGAACGGTCGGTGGACTCTCTGGAAGTGTCAGCTCCAGAGCAGGAGGCCAGGCTGCGACAGAGTCAGTCCGACCAGAGGAGGTTGCCGTCGGACACATGAGGTGGGAACGGTCGTGTACCCTAGCGGACAAAAGTGGTACTGCACCCCTAGCGGCCGAAAGTGGTACTGCACCATTTTTTTGCCAAAATGAAAAACCTATGGGAAAAAAATCCATAAACGCGTCGCACTGCTCAATAAGTCGCAGGGCATGCAAATTAGGCAAAAATGTGCGACTTATAGACCGGAAAATACGGTAAGTACCGGGATTGGATCGGAAGTAAAAAAATGTGGATCGGTGCATCCTTATCAGTAACTGTAGCATCAGTCTGTCTGCTCTCTTTCACTGTGCTCTTTTAGAGCATTTAGTGAGTTTAAAGGGGACCTCAGATGTATTTTTTAAATTTTTATGGTATTTCTGTGGGATATCCAGACCCTATTCCTTCAATTTAATGCACAAAATAATTATTAGATAATCAATTATACCCTTTTTAATTCTGCCATTTTTAACTTTCGTTTTGAACGACCGGTTTCTTGAAGTCCACGCCCTTCAACGATCTGTTCACGCCCTCTGTAACAGCCAGTATCTGTAATGTGTTGTTGTTTTAAAATTAGCTCTTTTTTTATTACTCATTTGACTTACTGTTAGTGTTAGCTTAAGATAACTTACCGAAACCCGTCTGAGCGCGCCGCAGTTTGCTGCTCCTTTTAGCATTAGACCACCCGAATCCGAAGCTAATGTTAGCTTGTTCCTCTTCCGGTTTTCGCCAGCTCCGCTCGTTGCACGCGATGAGATTTTGGGAGTTATCGCTGTTCCAGTGAAGACAACACAAAGTTCACCAAGTGTCTCCCGTAAATTAATCTGTAAGGAGAAGGTCCTCTTGCTGCGAGCCTGCTGCGAGGCTGCTGCAAGGCTGTACAGTTGAAGCTCCGCTCCATCGCGCCGGAAGAGGGTCCCGTCGAACCCGGTCCTTCCGCCTGTGGTCCGCTCGTTTAATTTTTGCCGGCTGCGCGTTGGCAGCGATCGCAAATACACTAAAAATTGAACTAAAACATAAAAATAACAATTATACTTTATTTATAAAGCCATTTAAAAAAACACAGCTGCAACAAAGTGCTGTACACATGAAATTAAGAACATATAAACAAAAGATGAGATGAAATCATGAAAAACAACAGTCATGTGTTTAATACAGAAGTGGGTTGAGCCTAACCAGGGGTTGCTAGGTGAGGGGCTGGACTCAGGTTTGATCTGATTGGCTGGCGGCTTGTGACGTCAATAAATGCAGGAAGTGTGAATCCTGGTGTATTTATCAAAAATAAATAAATCTACTTAGAGTAAATAAACCACTGGGTGCATTTTTTTGGCACAAGGACTGTTTTTTTATGAAGTAAATACCCAAAGTTTAGTAAAAAAACATTAAAAAGTGAATTTTGCATGTGTGGTCCCCTTTAAACATTGTTAAGAACATTGCAAGCATGTGGGAAGGGTATATAAAGCCTTAAAAATATATATAAATACTAAAATAAAAACATCCCTACTTGGCAGACTTTCACCTATTGCACGGTGGTCTGGCACGTAACCTCTTCCATATGGACTACACAAGAACACCTGTGACCACTGGAGGAGTTGCAATCTTCAGCTGGTGAGATGACAGAGATTGTGCATGTGACAGCTCCTGGTTCTTTACCATTCTAAGCTTTATGGAGTTTCACATAACTCCTTTTTAGATGATACATTTTTTTTATTGACAGTCTAAGCTTTTTAGAAGACTGACAAAGAGAAAGCCTCTGTTGAATAAAACTCAAAATAAATATCATCTAAAGTCTTAACCATTTAGACCAGGGGTGTCAAAGTCAAATACACCGAGGGCCAAAAAAACAAATTTGCTACAAGCCAAGGGCCGGACTGGTTCAATGTTTATTATAAGGAGTTTTTTTTTTTCTTTTCTTCTTCTTTCTGCACTCTTTTCATTCAATGTTTTTTTTTTTTTTGATGAATTTGTTTTATTTTGTCTCTTTTAAATGAATGAATAAATGAATTAAATAAAATATTAAATAAAGCCTCAATAAACACTTATGATCAATAATTCATGTGAATAAAGCAGAATACCATCCTGATTTATGATCAATAATCCAGGTGAATAATGCAGAATTATAAACGCTTCTTTCATAACTTCTCCATCACTGAAAGACTTCTTATGTTGAGCCAGGATGTGGTTAACACGGTAGGAGGCAATCGTAGCAGCTTTACCTTTTGTGCTGGGCTGAGTGAAGATCGATTGCTGCGTTGCAAGCTTGTTTTAGCTCCCGCACTTTGAGTCCGTAAAGAACTTTTAGGAGGGAAATCTGTCTCAAACAGTTTGTGCATCGTCTTGAAATGCCGCTCCAAGTTACACTTTTTGGGTAAGGCAACGCTCGAATTACAGATGAGTCAAATAGACTTCGAATTAGAATAAACAAAAAAAAATACTCCTCCTCCCACTCTGTGTGAAAATAATAAGTTTTTGTTTGCTTGTTCGCTAGTTTTGCATCCATGTTTACTGCGTACTGACATTCACTCCACAGCGCTCTCACGCACCGATAGCTCCACTGCTGTCTTAAAGTCTCGTGAGTCACCGCACCCAAAACTCGCGAGACTATGTCTGTGAGAATACAAGATGGGGAGGGCTGAGGAAAGCGTTGCTGCGCATTGGAATATCGTCACTCCTCCCACCCCCCACCTCCACCACTTCTGCCGGAGTTAGAATGAAGCTTAGCAGCGGACATTTCACCTTGTTAACAGCTGAGAGCCTGCTGCCGGTGTTCTGTGGCTTGCGGGCCGGCTCTAATAGTTATTAAATATCATCCAGGGGGCCATAAATAATTGCTTTGCGGGCCGGATCTGGCCCGCGGGCCGCCACTTTGACATATGTGATTTAGACCAATTGTAGTCAAGCTCCTAATCCCTTTCATGCACTGTTACTCAGTTTGTGAGGACAGCTTGTTCTTGCTAGAGTTACACGTCTAATATGTCTTCTATTTTTTTGATGATGGATTTAACAGAACTCCTGAGGATGTTTAGGGCCTTGGAAATGCTTTGAGTTGTACTTTTAAATAATATGCTGGTAAAGATTTTCAGTCATCCAGGACATAACCTTTTAAATAATCTTTTCTCTGAGCTGAATTAGGATAGTCACTTTAATGTCAGCTCTAATTGAGCCAAATATACTGTATATGCATAGCACACCCTATTTAACATTGGTTAGTACGGTAAAAACACTTTCAGTAGAATAACTTGAAGTATTTTGTCTTTTGTTTATCCATAGTAGCCACTATCAGTCAAATGTGGTTTTATGCTTTTCACCCAAACATCTACCATTTAGTCTCCTCTTTCTGAAGGAAATGGTTCCTTTTGGAGAGACCGTTTTTTCTCTTAGCAACACTTTCAAACAAGATAGGTATTTCAGTCTTAAGTGCCAAAAATTGTATTATACTGTACTTAGACATGGTCACACTCACTGATGATCAATACAATTGACTAGTTTGATTAACACCTAGATTTGTTTAATCATTTTAGCTTTTATTTTGCAAAGTAAATAATGATTTACAGGACTGGATGTCAAACGTTCTCTCAAAATTGCATTTAGCTACTTTCTGCACCACCAGATTATTTTATTCATCATATGTCCTAAAACAAAACCATAAAAGAGAATATTCCATCATTTTACTATGACTTTAAATTTGAAAACCACTGAAAAGTTTGTTTTATTTTCTACAATGATTCACAATTTTACCCAACTGAAAACTGAGAACCACAAATGTGTCGAGAGTCTGGAAAAGATGACTGGGGTGAGAAAAAGTAATGAGATGCAATATTTGTCATTATCTGAGTCTCTTGTGTTATTGTTGTGTGAGACAGAGAAACAGATATGGCAGTGCAAAAATGTCTGAGTCATTTTTGATCTTCTGTCTTGTTTTCTTTTCCTAGGGATCATTGTATGACTTCAACTGGTTGTATACCATCTGTTGAAAGTCTTGTCTTCATTGTCTTCAATGCCCTGCAGCATTTTGACAGCAGACGTCCAAAAGGACATTCCAAATTTCATGAATTATCTTCTTTACTTTAATTTTTCTTGTGTTTTATTGCTTAAACATATAATTTTTTTTATTTCCCAAGACTTTTAGTTATTTTTTTTTTTGTGTCATTTGGCTAGATCAGAAATGCTTTTATTTGTTAGAATGTGAAAACCGTTGAGACATGGCATAGCAGGTTTTCTCAGCAAACATGACGTGACTTGACTCGACTCACCGGTTGGCATAATAATAAAGCACTGCTGGGGAATCTGGGGCCTCATGTATCAACCGTGCGCACGCACAAAAACCGTGCGCACGTCACTTTCCACGCAAAACTCCGTATGTATCAAAACTGAACTGAACGTGAATATCTGCGCACCTCCACGCAAGCTCCCCTGTTGGCGTACGCACGTTTCTGTGGTCTTTGTTCCTTTGGCGACACTTACAGGTGATTCTGAGAAACTGTGTCCATGATGTGAAAACAATCATTAATCCCACCAAACACACATGATTAACGATTATTACATCCACATGGACGCAATTAGATGAGTGGATATAAAAGCATGCGCCAAATAGTGGCAACGATATTGACAACAATGAGATGTGATTTCTTTAAATAAGAAGTTAACCAAGCTGTACCAACACGCCTACGTTTAGGTCAGTGTGTAGCGCGCTTGCCTTTAGTTCCAAAGGTCATGAGTTCGAATCTCGCATGGTACAACGTTTTTCTTTTCTTTTTTCGTTCCAGATTTAAATACACATGAAAACTATTTACAAAACAAGAAATCGTCTGCTTCCTTTCATTTCATGTATTGTTCTATTTCTTGTTGTTTCATTAAATAGTTTTCCTGTGTTCTTTAAATCTGGAATGAAAAGCAAAAAAAAACGTTGTACCATGCGGGAGTCGATCTCACGACCTTTGGGACGAAGGGCAAGCGCGCTCACCACTAACCTATACAGGCATGTTAGAACAGCTTGGTCAACTTCTTATTTAAAAGTGGATGGTTTGTTTTGCGCTGAACGTGCCAAATAAAGCCTTTTTCCGTGCTTCTCTGCCTCACACAGACGTGTCTCCTGTTCACAGTCCGTGAAGTTCCTCTTTTTTCCACGTTCCGACATGATTTGCAATGGAGCAGAGACGACATTCCTGTCGTGCATGGCATATTTAAATGAATTTGCATATTTATACGGAGGCGTGTCAAAGGCGGAGTCGGCCACTCTCTCATGTGCGCTCAATTCCACGTTCATTGTGATGTACAAAAGGAATGTGCGTGGATACCGGTGTACGCACAGTTTGATAAATCCGGATGTTTTTGTGCGTAGACACTTTTCTGGATTTGACCGTACGTCACTTTTCAGTAAGAAATCCACGCAAGTCTTTGTACATGAGGCCCCAGGTGTATAAATGTCTAAAATTAAATAAATAAGAGCACCATCAGACAAATTTTTGTTTCAAATTTTGTTCATTTTACTTGCAGACATCTAGTTATCTATTATTATGTACTGCGCTTGCCTTCTAATTGCAAGGTGGCACGCTTTGTAATGCTCAGGATAGAGAGAACTATCCATTGTAACCACAATACAGGCTGATTATTGGGAACAGATTTTGACCTAAGACGGCCATCGTCTTGAAATTTGATAAGGATGCTGAGAAGAAAGTGATAATGCAAAAGTTTCAGTTTTTGTATACAGGTTCCTCTTATTCACACACACATGCACATACAGATATCAGCATTTAGAGAATGTGCTCAAATGTATGTGCCCTCACTTTACAGAAGCCTTTGTGGAACCGACTCTTTTCAGTGTTTTGCAATCTGCACCATCCTCTGTCATTTAGTCAGTCTGCTCTTCTGCTCAGTAATTTTCAGGTGTGCATGACTCACTGTGAACTGAAGCGGTTTGTAGTCACACAGTGGTGGGCAGAGGCACACCTGGGGCTGCGTGACAACAACTAGCCTTAGAAAGAGATGTTTAGAGAAGTCATAATTGCTTATGTTGTTGACTTGTTTTTGAATAACAATATTAATGATAATTGCCTTTGATTTAGAGATTGGTGGTCAACAGGGGTGATTCTAGAATCTGATCTTTAGGGGGTGCTCAGCCCACAGCGTTGACAAAGGCTCTTGGCTTGAACAACGTGGTGGCCATTGGCATCAGAAGCATTCATAATGTGTGTGTGTGTGTGTGTGTGTGTGTTTGTGTGTGTGTGTGTGTGTGTGTGGGGGGGTGTGGGGGGTTCTGGAGGTCCTCCCCAGAAAATTTTGAATAAGATGACATTTCATGCATTCTGTTGTATTTTAACGGGTTGTTAAACATCTATGTTTACCTACATAAGTAAACACTTAGATTCAATAACTATTTGAGAGAGCATGACACAACAAGAAATAGCACTAAGCTAGCAGCGTACAATACAGTTGTGCTAGCTAAAATGCTACAGCTCTAGCGCTCTGCTTTACATTGCACAACCTAATAAACGCTTTGTACAAAATCTGTTTAGTGTTACTGATCATAGCAAACAAAGACTAAATGTATGCAACCAGAAGTTGCAATATATATATATAAATACAAAACATACAAAACAAAGCACAACTAGCTTTAAGCATTAACATTTAATTTACCCGTCAAACATACAACGCAATTATGACAGAAAATTGAGAATTTACTCGTATTTACCTTTGTACAGATGAGCATGTGGTACTTCCTGTTTATCACTGTTGTATTCAGTTGATCATGAGGTCATACGTCAGTCTTATACATTTTTTCAGACTCGGTTAAGGTTTGAAATGGAATAAACCGTATTCCACCCTCTAAAGCAGGGCTGTTCAACTAATCTTCTCAGGGAACCACGGTTTCTGAAAGCCAGCAGTTCAGGGTCTCGACATCCAGCAATTAAAGTCATTATGTAAATATACCAAGGATTACAATGATCTATTACCTTTTTGTTGCATTGAATCATAAATGCAATAAACAGAACCCAAACCAAGAACCAACGACACTTTTTATTTTTATTTTTTAAATTTATTTTTCATGGGTGCTGATTTAAAATTGATGGGTGCTCAAAAAGAGGCTAAAATTGCCACTGGTGGTGGTCAACTATACCATCAATATTCATTAAATATTCACTTGTGTTTTTGGTAGTAGCTAAATGAAAAACTTTGTAACACTAACTATCAACTGTTCCAGCTCCTGCAATCCACTAAATTAGTTTATAACACGGAATTATACAGCATTTAATCAACTTGTAAATTAAAATGTTGAGCCTTTTTTTGTTAGTGCATCGCAATTTAGCTGAACATTGAGAAATCTGCACCTTAATTTTTTTATTCTATATTTTTAAATTGCTTCTCTGTATAGCAGTCCCACTTTTAGACAGTCTAACATGTCTTACCATATCTGTAATATCAGATGACAAAACACTGTCATTGTGTTGCAGTTTTATGCTGATTCTTCCAGCTTCTTTCATTTCTAAAAACCTAACAAGTTTCTTGGTTGATGGTTTCCAGTAAGACAGACTCTGCAGCAAGTACTGTATGTCCACTGAGCGATACTACTTATTTACCTCAGGAATCAACCTTATTTAGACACTATTAAAGGTTACAGAGTATCTGCCAGGGTACCGGTAATTGGCCCTCAGCGACTGCAGAGAGGCATGCAATGCTTCAGCCATTTGTTTCAATTCCCAGTCTCTCATTTTTTACACATAATGTAGTGTAATCCTCTTCCTACTTCCTTCAATTTCTAAGTGCTGCAATGTTTTTCCCCCTAACTTTTGTTAGTTCTTCCTAAGCTTAAAAAAAAATAAAAAAAATAAATGAATAAAAAAGACCACTATGTACCGGGATATGTTATTTTGGAGCCCTATTTATGTCTGAGTTCTGAGGTATCATTGGTTCAAAGTAGATTGTAAATAGCACTATACTGCTTCTTGATTTTGTGCTTTGTATGAATGGTTATTTGGGGAAAAAAGATGAATTTATCTTTGCGTCCCATCTATCCATGGTTAAAAAGCCAGAAAAATGTATTTGGATCGTGTATAACTTCAAATTACTAAACTGAAGGCATGACTGATCTTTTGTATACAGTCATAAATTAATTGTTTTAATGTCTGCTCTGCATATAATAATTCAAATGACATGACGGCCGTGACGTGGTGGTAATGGCAGTCGTCCCCCAATCGGTAGGTTGGCGGTTCGAATCCCGGTTCCCCACACCATGTGTCGTTGTGTCCTTGGGCAAGACACTTAACCCCGAGTTGCTCCCGGTAGGACTGGAAAGCACCTTGCATGGTAGTCTGCCGCTACCGGTGTATGAATGTGTGTAGCATTCAATGTGTGTAGCACTTTGAGATTTTCACTAATGAAAAGTGCGTTATAAATTGAATTCATTATTATTATTATAATACACTTTACAGCTTTACAAAATAAAACAAGTCTTGGTCATTTTAAAAAGCATTTAAAATTGCAACTGACTTGTATGACAGGTAAAATAGAATTAAAGCTCGATTGTTTGATCAAAAAGGACTGTTTAACCAGTTTACTAAATTGCATTTGTATGGTGAATTGAATTATTATTTTTTATTTATAGGAAATGTATGCAGTTGGAAAAAACTTACATTGTGAAAATGTAATTACAAGTGGTGTACGATACTGTGCTTGGAAATGAATGTACAATATATACCAATGTACGTTAGTACAATGTAATCAATTCATTTTTGATTTTTAAGCATATTTTAAGCATAACTGTAACTGGGACCCCGTGTACATTCATTCAACCTTTATTTAGTCAGGTAAATCTTTTGAACCTCATGGGCTCATTTACGAAAGCGACCTGCTAAAACTAAAGAACAATGAACAGCAGTGATAGAATTTCATTAAACAATAAACAAACAAACAATAAACAATAGAAAACAAAAAGAGAGAAAAAAACAAAATATATATATATATTTTTTTCTTTTTTTTTTTTAACAAAGTATCAAAAAACTAGCAAAACATTATAAGGTAGACGTATAAAATCAAAGACAGGAACAAATCTGCATTGGTTTTTGCCAGGATTCCAACAGATTCTGAAAACCATTTAGAGAAGTCAAGGTCGAGAGCTTCAGATCTTTTTGTAAGATATTCCATGAAGCAGGAGCAGAGTAGGAGAAGGCCCTTTTTCCAAGTTCAGTCCTCACTGACGGAACACTGCAGGTAATCATGTCCTGAGAGCGCACGCTGTAGCTGCACTCACGCAAAGACATGTAGGAGGAGATGTATGAGGGCAGCAGACCAAGAAGTGATTTAAAGATGAAAATGTACCAGTGGAAGAGTCTGCGTGAGGTTAATGATGTCCAATTAACCAGTGAATACAGGGTGCAGTGGTGGGTACGATAATCACAACCAGTTATGAATCTTAGTGCACCATGATAGACCACATCCAACATCCGCAGGGTGCTTGTAGGAGCATTCATGTAGAGAATGTCACCGTAATCAATGGAGGGAAGGAAAGTCACGGATACAAGGCGTTTCCTAACATTCAGTGTTAGACAGGATCTGTTTCTGAAAAAGAAACCCAGTTTAACTTTCAATTTCTTCACTAGGTTTTCCACGTGGAGTTTAAAAGAGAGATGTGAATCGATCAGGATACCCAGATATTTATAGGAATCAACAAACTCAATAGGGACACCATTTGAAGAAAAAATCAGAGGAGGATCTGCTGGAACCGCCTTCCTATTTGAAAAAAACATCCCTTTTGTTTTATCAGCATTTAGGACAAGTTTGAGACGGAACAAATCTGACTGGATGATGTCAAAAGCGGATTGCAGTAACTGGAAAGCCTTAGCTACTGTTTTAGCTCGGCAATAAACAACTGTATCATCAGCATAGAAATGTAAGGATGCATCAGGGATGCAGTGACCTACATTAGCTATGTAGATTGTAAAGAGAGTTGGTCCTAAAACTGAGCCTTGTGGTACACCATTTTTAACTGTTAAATAGCTGGAAGAAGCACCGTTATGTTGAACACATTGCCTCCGATTGGAAAGATAGTTAGAAAACCAACCGATGGTGTGATCAGAGAAACCGATTTCTGAGAGCTTATGACACAGGATGTTATGATCCACAGTGTCAAAAGCTTTAGACAGGTCTAAGAAAAGTGCAGCACAATAGTCCTTAGCATCCAATGCTTCAACAACATCATTCAGAACCTTCAGAGAAGCAGTTGTTGTGCTGTGTTTTTTCCTGAAACCAGATTGATGGAGAGGTAAGATGTTAAATGAGTCCAGATAGTTTTTGATCTGAGAGTTTATCAGTTTTTCTTGAACCTTGGCTAAGATGCAGAGTTTAGAGATCGGTCGATAATTGTTCAATGAGGTGGGGTCACCTCCCTTCAGCAAAGGAAGAACAAAGGCTGTTTTCCAAGCATCCGGAATGGTGTTTTGGCTTATGGACAGATTAAAGATGTGGGTCACAGGGACTGTGATGATATGAGCAGCCAGCCTTAAGAAATAAGGTGGAAGTTCATCTGGACCTGCAGATTTTTTAGGATCAAGATCATTTAACAGTTTATTTACCTCACTGACTGAGAATGGAGAAAAAGAGAAGGTGTGATTAACAGATGGTTGGCTTGTAGGAGGGATTTGATTTGTTGAAGTTTGATTATTAGATAAAGTGGCCGATTTTCCGTTTGTAACTGTATCAAATAAAGAACTAGAAGCAACAAAATGTTTATTGAAACAGTTCAGGATCTCGTGCTTATTTGACACAGGAACAGAGTCAACAAGAAATTGTGATGGGAGGTCAGATGATTGGGGGGTGCCTGAGAGAGATTTAATGGTTTTCCAGAATTTTTTAGGATCGTTTAGATTTTTGGAGGTCTGAGATAAGAAGTAGTTACGTTTTGCAGCTTTGATGGCAGTTGTGCATTTATTCCTTAGCTGCCGAAATTTCAACCAATCAGTGTCTGAGTGTGATTTTCTTGCTGCTGCCCAAAGATGATCTCTCCAGTGCAGGAGATCAGCTAGTTCAGGAGTAAACCAGGGGCTGTCACGGCCCTTTATCCTGAACTGCCGAAAAGGAGCGTGTTTGTTTACAAAGTCAATGAAACTATCATGAAAATAGTTCCAAGCGGTGTTCACGTCATTGATCTCGTTTTCATCACATGTACCACATGCGGTGCAAATGACAATAAAGACTCTCTGACTCTGACTCTGACTCTCTGATATTGAACATTTCCAAATTTTTCTGATGCTTCTATTTGAATAAATGAACAACAAATTTTGTACAACAGTTGGCTTTGTATTAAAAACATCTTATAGAATTTATAAAACAGTTAAACATGTTCAAGTATTAAGTAGTAAGTAGTAAGTACAAAATTATACAATAATTTGCTGGGTAAGCGAATGCAATAAACAAGCGCTGCAAACCGATCGATTGTTGCAGAAGCGTTTAACGTATCAACGACACATGTCTAATGATATGTTACATATCTCTGGGCACTTTTAAGTGGGTATATTGAAATTCTCAAGCGTTTTGATTGGGTATACTCTGTATACCCGCCTATCGTGGAGCATAACCACTGACCACTGACAACATTTAGCCTCAGACCATCTACTTCTACCTTCAGGCACATCACTCTATCTGATACTCTTTTCACATCTACTACCGTATTTTCCGGTGTATAGGTCGCACCTTTTTATGGTTTTTTCAAGGCCTGCGACCTATACACCAGTGCGACCTATTTATGGATTTTTTTCCATATTTTTAGACCAATTTTTGGCTGAGTTATGGCCCTTTTTCCCTGTTGCATAAAATGGTGCAGTACCAGTTTCGGCCACCAGGGGGCAGTGCAAGTGCAGTACCAGTTTCGGCCGCTATGATCGCTAAAGAGGCCTGTACCAGTATTCTGCTTTATTTACAGATTTATTTGGGTGTAGCTGTAACTGTCAAAGTGCATTTCAATCAGCTGCACCTCCAGATGCTGCATATTTCAGCTCACAGTCAGCTCCACCTCCAGATAATAATAATAATAATAATGAATTCCATTTATAATGCACTTTTCATTAATAAAAATCTCAAAGTGCTACAAAGTGTAACAAAGCAAAGATCAAAATGAAACAAGTGATAAAATCAAATAAAATCAATAATAATATCGACTAAGATCAAAGATAAAATCATGTGGATGCAGATTAGGCTTGCTTAAAAAATAAATAAAATAAAACAAGTGATAAAATCTAGTAAAATATAATAAAATTGCTGCAGCTATCCTGCACTGGTTTCCACAGCAGCTGCAACTCTGAGCAGATCACCTTCAGCTGCAACTGATTTGTCATTTATTAACAAAAATTAAAGTGAGACACAGTCTTACAAAAAAGGCAGCCAACAAACATTTTTTTAGGAGTCTGTAGTTTAATTTTAATGATGTTGGTGGTATTTACATTTTGAAATAAGCTGATTTGTAATAATTTATTAACAAATATCAAAGTGAGACACAGTTTTACAAAAAAGGCAGCCAACAAACATTTTTTTAGGAGTCTGTAGTTTAATTTTAATGATGTTGGTGGTATTTACATTTTGAAATAAGCTGATTTGTAATAATTTATTGACAAAAATTAAAGTGAGACACAGTCTTACAAAAATGGCAGCTAACAAATGTAGGTGCGACCTAGGTGCGACCTATACACCGGTGCGACCTATACACCGGTGCGACCTATTTACGGATTTTTCCAGTTTATTGATAAATATTAGACACTGCGACCTATACACAGGTGCGACCTATACACCAGAAAATACGGTACATTCTTTGCCAACTCTTACTTCAGGACCACCCCTACTCCATTTCTCTTTCTGTCCACACCATGCTAAAACAGTTTGAACCCTGCTCCAATGCTGCGAGCCTTGCAGCCCTTCCACTTGGTCTCTTGGACACTTAAAACATCTACCTTTCTTCTCTGCATCATGTCAGCCAGCTCTCTACCTTTGCCTGTCCTTGTCCCCACATTTAGAGTTGCCACCCTCAGTCCTACATTCTTGACTTGCCTCTTCTCCAGCTGTTTCCGGACAACTTTACCTCCTTGTGGTCTTTAAATGTATTTATTTAGAGCCTTTAATTTATTGTGACACTTACAGCAAGTTTTCAGACTGAGATTTTTACTTGACAAGAGAAACTGAAGTTGATCACGTTTAAAGACCGTGTAAAGTGAAATTAAATGTGTGTTTTTAGTTTGTCACATGGCATAATATGTGTTATTAATCACCCATTTAAATCTGACTGATTAAAAACATTGTTTACCTTATAAAATTAAGTCTCAAAAATCATGAAAAAACATGATTTTGCCTTGCCCTGGAACGCTAGGGGCGTGTCAGTGCGTGGGCGTGGTTTCGCTCGTGTCCAGCCCCTGCCCTGAGCTGACTGTGTGGAGACTGGAGAAGCAGGCAAACCTGCTCTGTTTTTATCCGAGTTCTGTCTGTAACAGCAGCTACTTTTTCCAAGAGTTACGCTGTTTTTGTAAATAGTTTTTTTGTGTGTTTTTAATCTGGAATGAATAAAAAAAAAAAAGAGTTGTACCATGCGGGATTTGAACCCGTGGGGTTTGGGACGGAAGGCAAGCGCCTTATCCATTGACCTATCCAAGCATTACAGATACTCGGTATAAAACCACGCGGTTTAAAAACATGTTATGATTTGTACGGGTGCCCTGACCATTGCGACATCCAGGGAGGATGCACGAACGAGGCATAATTGATTAGCTAGCTAACAATGAACAAAATATCTATGCTATTGCTATCTGATGCTATCTGCGATTCGCGAGTGAACGGCTCCACCGAGGCGAATTTATACGGCTGGAGCTGCAGGGGGTGGGGCTATACTAATGAGGACCGCGTGACGAAACGCGGTCACATTTAAAACACGCCTAAAAAATCCTGAAATAGAAATATGTTTATACACAGTTTGCTCTATAACTCCAAAATTAATTGAGCTACAATTTTGAGACTTTTTACTCATTTACAAGATTACAATTATGACATTTATAATGTTTATTGAAGAAAATGTTGAAATTCACTTTACACGGTCTTTAAGCTTCAGTACATAACAAATAATGTTGTCTGCACTGATGGGAACTATAGTCTGTCTGGACTTTCAGAATGTTAGATTATTAATATGTATTGTAACAATTCTGAAAGTAGGTGAAAGTAAATCCAGACAGTCTGTAGTCCCCATCTGTGCAGACAGCATAAGATAAGATATTATCATAAAGTTTTATCTTGTCTTGTCTTATCTTGTCGTGTCTTGTCTGCACTAATGGGGACTATAGTCTGGACTTTCAGAACTGTTAGATTATTAATACTGTATGTATTGTAACAATTCTGAAAGTAGGTGAAAGTAAATCCAGACAGTCTGTAGTCCCCATCAGTGCAGACAGCATAAGATAAGATAACAAAGTTTTATCTTGTCTTGTCTTGTCTTGTCTGCACTAATGGGGACTATAGTCTGTCTGGATTTACTTTCACCTACTTTCAAAATTGTTAGATTATTTAAAAAAAAAATTGTAATTTAATGCATGTGTAGGTTACGGAAGGGCATTGCATTCAACCATGAAAATATTTTTTTGGAACTTATGTAGTAAAAACGTGATAATTATGTAGTAAAAACGTGATAATTATGTAGTAAAAACGTGATACTAAGTAGTAATAACGTGATACTATGTAGTAAAAACGTGATACTATGTAGTAAAAACGTGATAATTATGTAGTAAAAACGTGATACTAAGTAGTAAAAACGTGATACTATGTAGTGAAAACGTGATACTATGTAGTAAAAACGTGATAATTATGTAGTAAAAACGTGATACTAAGTAGTAAAAACGTGATACTTATGTAGTTAAAATGCGATAATAATTCAGGAGGAGCGTTTCCTTTAAATAGAGTAGACCTGCAGACTTCTACATATATCAGATGGGACAATGGTTAAGACCGTTGCCTTTCATGCAGATGACGCAGGTTCGAGTCCAACCTGGTCTGACTGATTTTTTTTTTCTTCTTTGGATTATTTATATAATAATATTTATGCTGAAAATACTTTGCTTATCAGCGTGATTGGGGTGTAATGTGGTTAAGTGACGTCTTAATTTATTAGGCTTCATGCTGTCCGCTGCTAATATTTTAAGACATAACAGACACACCGGTCTTTCCTCATCTCCCACCTTCGTCACAGTGAAGCCAAGGCTAAATACGCTTTCTTATTATCTTCGTCTGTCTTCGCCTTTCTTTTCATCCCTGTTATCTGTTCATGTTGCTGTGTTCGTTCGTGCTCACCTGCTAGCTCATACAAACTCATGATTGTACTGCTATTCGTGTGATGTTTCTGTGCTGTTAGTGCCTATATAAGGAAATTTTAACTTAGTTCATATCTTATATGTTACAGTTTTTCTATTACATTTTATTGTTTTATGTAATTGGGACCCTGTGTACATAATCTCGCTGCACTGCACACATCCCATTGCGAACAACAATAAAGAATCTCTGTAAAAAAAAATAAAAAAAACAAAGGAGTTCTGTAAACAAATTTTAAGCCTAAAGCTGAAGTCTTTCAACTGCTTCAACTTGCGTAAAACGTAATTAAAAAAACAACACTCCCTGTTAGCTTATTTGTACATGCATTTATTGTAAATATATAAACTATTTTCAGTCTTTTGCCATTACTTTTGATAGGTTTGTAATACTGTATTGAACTGTATGAAATGGTAAGTGTAATTACACATCCGCGCCAGTAGGGGCAGTGGCGCTGTTATTGTCAGACTGAGCGCACAGAATAGTTTTTTCACAGAGTAAGAAGCCACAGCAGCGCATGAGAAGTTTTAGAAAGTGCAGTGAAGATACAGCATGGAGAAATATTTAACAGGGATGAAAAGAAAGGCGAAGACAGACGAAGATAATAAGAAAGCGTATTTAGCCTTGGCTTCACTGTGACGAAGGTGGGAGATGAGGAAAGACCGGTGTGTCTGTTATGTCTTAAAATATTAGCAGCGGACAGCATGAAGCCTAATAAATTAAGACGTCACTTAACCACATTACACCCCAATCACGCTGATAAGCAAAGTATTTTCAGCATAAATATTATTATATAAATAATCCAAAGAAGAAAAAAAAAAAATCAGTCAGACCAGGTTGGACTCGAACCTGCGTCATCTGCATGAAAGGCAACGGTCTTAACCATTGTCCCATCTGATATATGTAGAAGTCTGCAGGTCTACTCTATTTAAAGGAAACGCTCCTCCTGAATTGTTATCGCATTTTAACTACATAAGTATCACGTTTTTACTACTTAGTATCACGTTTTTACTACATAATTATCACGTTTTTACTACATAGTATCACGTTTTCACTACATAGTATCACGTTTTTACTACTTAGTATCACGTTTTTACTACATAATTATCACGTTTTTACTACATAGTATCACGTTTTTACTACATAGTATCACGTTATTACTACTTAGTATCACGTTTTTACTACTTAGTATCACGTTTTTACTACATAATTATCACGTTTTTACTACATAATTATCACGTTTTTACTACATAAGCTCCAAAAAAATATTTTCATGGTTGAATGCAATGCCCTTCCGTAGTAGGTTGAGGGAAAAAACGATTAAATAAAACTATTGCAGCTTGCTTAACATTTGTCAATATGTCATACAAAATAAGATGTACCGGTAATGGCACTTGTTGAATTGACAGCCAAGGCTATCTTTAAAAACTTTATATGTCATTGAGTAGTATAATTATCAATAGCTGTACTACCAACAAAATACAGTCCTTGTTTTTCTATTTTGGTTGTTACGCTAATAAATGTGTGTTAATTTTGTGTTATGCTATCACACATTAGCTGCTTGGCTGTGGTGCTTTCATGGACTGAAAAAAGTGGTGGTTTTACCATGCTGGATCTGCTAGTTGATTGAATCTGAAAATTGTATTTTTGGATTATTAGCTGCCAAGCAGTCGACTCCTTTCTCTTGATTAATGTAGTGGTTATTGTATAGCCAGAAAACATTATCTGTCCCATCTTTTGTGAACTGTTATCATTGTAAGTCTTTTTATTTTTTAGTTAGTGTTTAGGTGTTTGTATATATAGAAGCTGTGTTAAAAAGTACAGTACAGTAGTGGGAAAATTCTTGAAAATTAAAGTTTGAACAGCTGTTTGGTTTTTTATTAGTTTGCCTAATGAAACCAGTTTTATTTACTGTACAAGGACACACTGCTATTGTGCTTGCCTGTTTGTTAATGTACAGTACATATGACAGCATGAATTTAGACCTGTGCAGGCTTATTATTCAGTTAGTTTCTACACAGTTGGACTGCTTTAGGAAAATATTTTGAAAAAATAACAGGGAAGCTGAGTTCAACAATTTAGTTACACAAAGACTACTGGAAATGTACTGGACATTTGAAAAGGCTAAATTTGTTTCTTGGAGTAAATTCGTAGTCTTTACAGAACATTTTGTGAAACGTTGAACTCAGTTTTAAACCTTAGTTAATTTAATTATAAAACATCAATGGGAAAATTAACCAAAACCTTTTCTGATCTCTGGCTAATTCTGGAAACAGACCGAGGTAAATTGTTTTTAAATCTTATAGCGTGGGATGAAGCCAATGGTTTATATTCTATTTGTTATCTTTCACAGACTAACACACTAAAAACACAGAAAAACATGACCAGTTCAGAACAGCTTATCTCCATGATGACGCAAAGTGCGTTGTACAAGAGAGAGGTGTTGTAACATTATGGACAAACCAGCAAGAACGCACATAGTCTGGCATCCTGAAGCTGCAGCCACAGACAGCACATACCACATTATAATAATAATAATAATGAATTCAATTTATAACATAACATTGTTGTGCCAGGCCTAACAATCTACACACATTTACTGGGATTTAGACGTATTGGGAAGTGTTGACATTAACATTTTGTATATTTATGGTACTAACTGTTTCTGTTTTTGCTATTTTTTGCCATCTTATTTTAATTTGTTAAAAAAAATCTGTATGCGTCTTTTATAACTGTCTATTGTTGTCATTGTTGTCCATTGTTCATTGTTGTCATCATTCTTTGTTGAAAACAGGTCCCTCTTGTAAATGAGTCCTCGAGGCTCAATGGGATTCACCTGTCTAAATAAAAGTTGATTGAATAACTCTCCTAGGACCTTATAATTTTACATTGAAGTTGAATCAAGTCTATATCTTACATTTGGTACAACAATGTTATTGAATCACAGTATATACTGTATAATATATATATATATATATATAT
>JBBPBX010000911.1:39700-52151 GCA_038048925.1 Garcialebias charrua | reverse complement strand
ATATATATATATATATATATATATATAATGAGACTTTTGTGACCCTTGCAACCCTTGCAAGATGTTCAATCGAAATGTAAACATCTTTGTTGTGATCATAAGATTATGCCTGGTTAAAGATTTATAATTTTTTCACAACTGTAGAATTTTTCAATTTTCTACTGTTGCAGCTTTCATAATATAAAACATTATGTTATGATTTCATTATTCAGAACATAATATGGTTGTTTGATTTGGCTAATTCTCTCTCTCTATTTTTGTCTATTTTTAGGGTGTTGGTGCTGCTGTCCTCAGTTGTTGAGTTCCAGTTTCCCAGTTTGGATAAATATAGTTCTTCTGTTATAAATCCATTGCAATGGCTTGCTAAAGACTTCCGCTGTGAGCATCTGCCATCAGCACATTAAGTTCTTCAAGCTTCAGCTCTTTAAAAGGTACACAAGCTTAATGTTTTAAGATGTGGAGCAAATAATTATAACTTAAACAAATTTGAAACTGGTGTTTATTATGAAGCTTTCACTCTTTGTTTTTATTTTTTAAAGTAGTAGTAATAGTACCAAGATTTCATTACAAAATCACATTTATATTTATCTGCCACAGTTACCGGTAAATTAATTTAGATGTTTTTGAGATTTCACAATCTTAATGTAATTTTTGCTATTCTTTTTATTGGAGATGATTTGACAGTTCAATTCTTCTTGATTTTCATTATCCTTTTATGATTATGATAAAAAAATAAAAAAATAAAATAAATCGATTTTTTTTTTCTTTGCTCATTTTCCAGCACCAGATGTGAACCTCTCCTCATTTTCCTTAGAGGGCAATATGTTGTCTGAAATCTAAAATCATTAGCATCCTATTTTCACCTTTTCCTCCCATCTCCCCTCCCCACACCCTTTCCCATCTCCGTCATGACTAGTCTGAAGCGCTCTCAGACTGAGCGCTCAGTTGGGGGCTCGGTGCCAGCTTCTGATGAGTTCTATACCCGTCGCCTTCGACTGCCCAATGGAGGGGCACCACCACCTCGTAGTGAGAGCGCACACATCTCCTCTTCCTCAACCACTGGCACCAACCCTGGGGTTCCTAAGATGGGGGTTCGAGCCCGGGTGGCTGACTGGCCCCCAAGGAAAGATGGAGGAGGAGGGGCTGTTTGGCATATCACAGTAGAAACGGATTCACCTAGCTCTACGAACACTACCAGCTCTTCTGGATCAGGGAGTGGAGACAGAGAAAGACTTTTGGGAGGGCTAGGAAGTGAAAGAGGAGGGGGAGGAGGAGGAGGAGGAGGAGGAGGAGGAGGACTAAGTAGTTGTGGTAGCAGTGGAGGAGGACGAGAAGGGGGAAGTGTGTCAGCTGTCACAGCACATAGCAATCTCTCAGCCAAGTTGGGTCACCTGATAAGCCCACAAGACTCATCTATGCTGCGTAACATACAGAACACACTGAAGAACAAGATGCAAAGCAAAGGGAAGGACAATCGCTTCCTGTCACCAGATGGTTATCTTGGTTCACCCCGCAAAGGTATGAGACGCATCCGCCAGCGCAGTAACAGTGATATAACCATCAGTGAGCTGGATGGGGACGGGAATGAAGGATGGTCCTTTTCTGGGTGGACACCCATGCACCGCGAGTATGGCAGCACATCCTCTATAGATAAACACGGTGTGTCTGGAGAAAGCTTCTTTGACATGCTTAAGGGATATCAGTCATCGGAGGCCCCTGATCAGCGAAGCCCGGCTCCAGAGAGACTAACAGAGCTTTTAACTGTGGCCCCTATAAAACAGGCTGCCTTGGACCTGCCAGATGGACCCTTAGGTCCAGCACGAGGTAGTCCAGCCAGCCGGTTGAAGGAACGAGAGAAGCACCTAAAGAGAAGATCAAAGTCAGAAACGGGTGGAGAGTCCATATTCCGAAAACTGCGAAGTGTCAAGGTGGAGGGGGATACATCGAGGGCTGGCTCAGACGCTGAAGATGGTGGGAAAGGGGATGAAAGTGGCCCACCTCCTAAACCCTGGGTGTGCCAAAAAGGCTTTGCCCATTTTGATGTTCAGTCTTTACTCTTTGACCTCAATGAGGTGATCCAGAACCGGCAATCTGGGGCCAAGCGCAAAAACACCACTACTGGTGCCTCTGCTGCTGCTGCTGCATCTGCTTCTGCCACATCCTCCCTTTCCTCTAACCAGAGTGGAACATACGGGTCTCCCTGTGGCTCACAGGAGGAATTGAGCAAAGAGGGTACGGGAGGAGGACACGGTACCAACCCTGCTTTAGACCCTGGTGATGACAAGAGCAATGATTTGGTTCTTAGCTGCCCTTGTTTCAGAAATGAGATTGGGGGAGAGGGGGAGAGGAACATCTCACCTGCTAAACAAGTAGGTTTACTGGAAAACATTAAATCAAATGTAAATGTAACATGTCTGTTTAAAAAATTTCATTCTATCCACCATATTCCCATTCCATGGTGTCGCGCGTGAATTATGGGTGCAGCTTCCGGTGCAGATCGAGGATTCGGTGTCTCTTCTCAGTTGGTTTATTATAGTCCGGCCACAACGTAGAATGCTGGTTTTCCTCCATTGGCCATTTGTCAACAAAGTAAATGAGCACAGACATTCAGCGTTTTGGGTGGTCTTCAAATTCAGATTTTTCAGCCACATTCTGCTTAATTCCTCATTTGTAGGAAGGCAATGGAAAAAAAAAAAACGCTTTTCACAGGAACTCTTTTTTTGGGGGGGTTCATGTTCAAAGCACTTGTTGGAGCCACTGATTTAGTTTGGTCAGATTGTTTGTGCAGCCGCAAACAGCACAACTGGTACCTGAACTCAGCACAGCTATTTTAGTTAACTTTACGGGTATTAAATAATTGTAAACAAAACAAAAACATCGTTTTATCGGCTAAACTAAATACAGTACAAATTACTTTCAAACCAACCACGGTTCCTGCTTTGCTACCATGGTTAACCAATGCTTACTGCTACTTCCTGTTTCTGACAGGAAGTTGTACCCATAATCATTTAGACCAGGCTTATTCAACTAAACTACTCAGGGGTCCTCAGTTACTGAGAGCAAGCAGCTCAGGGGCCGGACATCCAGCAATTAAGGTCACCATGTAAATAAACTATTACAATGATCTGTTTACCATTATATTAGTTTGTTTTAGTGCATTGAATCATAACTGCAATAAACAGAACCAAACCCTGAACCGCTCCCCCACTCACCCAAAAAATAACACACACACATATACTATATATATATATATATATATATATATATATATATATATATATATATATATATATATATATATATATATATATATATATATGGAGCCAAGATGGTGTAGTGGTTAGGGCGTTTGACTTGGGACCCGAAGGACGCGGGTTCGCGTCCCGGCCACTACACACCTTGGGGTGTCTATGAGTGCACACCTATTTCTCCAGCTCCCCGAGCGCCTTCTATGGCTGCTCACTGCACCACCTGGTAGGTGGTTGGGTTAAATGCAGAGACGAATTTCGTCTGTGTATGGGAAACATACGCAGATGACAAGATTAGACAATTATTATTATTATTATTATTATATATTATATATATATATATATATATATATATATATATATATATATATATATATATATATATATATACAGGTAGTCCCCGATTTACGAGCGCTCTGATCTACGAGGTTCCAGACTTACGAGCTGGCGAATTATTGGAAAAAACGCAAAAAATACTGAGTTTTCCTGTGTTTTTTCACCACAGTTCGTTAGCTAAACATGTGGACACACGTTTCCGATCATTTTTATGCACTCATAAGCAGTTTTTCGATGAAAAACGAGTGTTTGTAGTCGCGCTAGCAAAACCGTTCCAATTTACGAGCGAATTTCCGGATTTACGAGAAGCGTGGCGGCCGTTCCAAATTACGAGATTTCCGGTTTACGAGCGCCTCGTTGTAACGGATCTCGCTCGTAAATCGGGGACTACCTGTATATATATATATATATATATATAAAAATTCCCTCCCAAACTCATTGGTAGGCCGGACTGAAGTCACCCGCAGGCCACCTCTGGCAAAAGCCCTGATTTAGACGGTAGAGCCCCCAGGAATGAGGTGGATAGAAATTTTAAATATGAACATTTTGAAAAAAATAGTGCTGTACAGTATATGAAAATCCATAGTTTTTTACAATGAAATACTTTAAGTATACTGTATAAATATTCTGATGCTTCTTGCTCACTTCACTTGTCCTTGTTATCTGTCTTCTAGCAGGGCAGCATAGGTAGTGGTGGAAGCGCTAGCAGTTCTTCTGGCAGTACAGAGGAAGGACCTCTGGATGTTACTCTCATGACCCATTTTACTAATGCTGGTGTTGCAGTGTTGGAGGCTCCTAAAGATGGTCCAAGCCAACACACTGACAGATCTAAAAGATATATTGTGGAACACGTTGACCTCGGTGCCTATTACTACAGAAAATATTTCTATCTTAGAGGTAAGAACATTAAACAGTTTAGGCTCTATAGACTTGTTTTTTTTTTTTTCATTTTAAATAATCTGTCTAGATTAAATGTATTTGCAGAGAAAACATTATTTATAGTCATGTTTTCGAAAGTTTTGTAATACATGATAGTTACTTTGGCTTTTTAGGTAATTGCTATGTATTCTAGCGTTGCCTTTGTCTTGTGATTTTCTATTCCGTATTTATTTTATGGTAATCTGTGTTTTAAATCTTTATTCTTTTTAATCCAAGAGCACTGGAATTATCTGGGAGTAGATGAGAATCTGGGACCAGTGGCTGTGAGCCTGAGGAGGGAGAAGTTAGAGGAACACAAAGAAAATGGTCAGCAGTACAATTACAGGGTCATCTTCAGAACAAGCGAGGTAATCTGAAACAAAGACGCTCTGTTTTATATACTACCATATAATGTGCTGTGGTAGCTTTAATTCTTGTTTCTCGTGTTAAAGGATTTGTTTTGAACTGAGCTTTTCACTCATCAATATTTGCTTCTTTAGTATTTGCTCCTTCTGTGAACGTTCCTGCTCTCAAATGTGTCAATATTTAGTACACTCTGTACTGAGTGATGTTACAGAAAAGCTATTATGAGTTCAAATTGTGTAGGCGTTAACACACAGGATCTGCTCTCAGTTGGGGGTAGATATAAGAGCTTCAGCTCAAGTTGTCAGCTGAAGATGCTACCTCCTTAGCTCTTTATCACCTCAAATGTTTGGATGTTTGATCTAATTTTTATGTGCTCTTTTAGTTGTTTTTTGCATTACTCAATGGTTTTCAATGAGACAAACTCTTTCGTAAACCCTTCCTTTTCTGCACACCAGAGGTAGAGATGCATGTCCTCATTCCCTCCACCCACCATGTTTGCCAGCCTTCGTCTGCGAAAGACGGAGCGGTGCCTTTTCGCTGTTAAATGAGACTAAAATAAAACCAAAAGTATTAAAGTGAGGAAGGAAAAGCATTGTTCTTGTATTAAAGCCTAACATGAGTAATTGCCTTAGCAGTCGCTTAAGATGACGCACATACTGTGCTGTTGTCGTTTTTGTGTGTGTGACTCCTTGGATCCCTTGTAAATTCTATTTTCAGAGTAAAGAGCTTTGTACGAATAAAAGTATGTGTGCCAGTGAGAGAGAGTGAGTGGGATGCACTGATTTTGAAGACAAAAGTTCAGTGTCCATCAAGCACTAGTGTCCTCTCGAGTTGAGAGCACTTCTTCTCTTCACTTTGTGGAAAACAAAGTGTGCTTACAGCAACCCTGTCCCAACCAAACACAAAACACAGACACTTCTAAGTGCCTAAGGACAGTTATAGACTGCCAGCTCTGTTTATTTGCTCATGATAGATACTCGGGCCTTGGACTTTTACAGTCCTCCTGATTTATTCATGGACAGCCTGTGTTTCTGGTAACATGTAGCCTAAGAGATTTTATGTTCGAATCTATATTAACAAAACTTAAAATCATATGTGTGTTCAATGTGTGTTCTCCTTTAGTCATATATTTTCTTACACTTTGATGTAACAGCAAAGATACCTGGCAGGTATCATATTTCCGAAGTACTTGTAATACATTTACTACGGTACTATGGATTTTTAAGAAATGGCATTATGCACCAGTGGCCATGCAAGTACAACAAATTGTATGGATTTATGCCTAGATGTCCTAAAAACTTATTACAGGTTTCTCTGGACAATCCGTTTGGCTCTTTGTTACTGGTAAATTCCAATGAAACTGATTTGGCTGAGTTAGTGATTTTCAGATTCTGAGGCATTTTCTTAGTTTTACTGAAAGATAATATTTTGTATTGACCTTACAATCTGTGTTGATTGTTCCTTTTGTCTCTAGCTTAGTACCCTACGTGGGTCCATCCTTGAAGATGCAGTGCCATCTACATCCAAGCATGGTCTTGCTCGAGGTCTGCCCCTTAAAGAAGTGCTGGAGTACCTCCTTCCTGAGCTCAACGTTCACTGCTTACGCCTGGCATTGAACACACCTAAGGTTACTGATCAGCTGATGAAACTTGACGAACAAGGGGTAAGGCGACAACTTTGAAGTGTTAGATTGGGGGATAAGTTTGACTATGCTGTGTAGGTTCTCAGTCATCCAGGATATGGTAAAAAAAAAAAAAAAAAGTAAAAAAACAACAACAACTGGACATCTGTTTTGCAAATGAAGACGTTTTTTCTCCCATACAGTGAGCTTTCTCAATCTGAGCTCCTCAAAGGTGAAACGTCTTCAACTGCAAAATAGAAGTCCAGTTGTTTTTTTCTGTTTTAAATTTTTTTTTACCGGTACTTGTTTTAATTTTTTTAGGTTTGACCACATTACTGTTTTCATCCATCCATCCATCCATTTTCGTCCGCTTATCCGGGGTCGGGTCGCGGGGGTAGCAGCCTAAGTAGGGAGGCCCAGACTTCCCTCTCCCCAGCCACTTGGAGCAGCTCCTCTGGGGGAATCCCAAGGCGTTCCCAGGCCAGCCGAGAAACATAGTCCCTCCAGCGTGTCCTGGGTCTTCCTCTGGGTCTCCTCCCGGTGGGACATGCCCGGAACACCTCACCAGGGAGGCGTCCAGGAGGCATCCTAACCAGATGCCCGAGCCACCTCAACTGGCTCCTCTCGATGTGGAGAAGCAGCGGCTCTACTCCGAGTCCCTCCCGGATGACTGAGCTTCTCACCCTATCTCTAAGGGAGAGTCCAGACACCCTGCGGAGAAAACTCATTTCAGCCGCTTGTATCCGAGATCTCGTTCTTTCGGTCACAACCCAAAGCTCATGACCATAGATGAGGGTGGGAACGTAGATCGATCGGTAAATTGAGAGCTTTGCCTTTCGACTCAGCTCTCTCTTCACCACGACAGACCGGTACAGCGCCCGCTTCACTGCGGATGCTGCACCTATCCGCCTATCGATCTCACGCTCCAGTTTTCCCTCATTCGTGAACAAGACCCCGAGATACTTAAACTCCTCCACTTGGGGCAGGACCTCCTCCCCGACCTGGAGAGGGCACTCTACCCTTTTCCGGCTCAAGACCATGGCCTCGGATTTGGAGGAACTGATCCTCATCCCGGCCGCATCACACTCGGCTGCAAACCGCTCCAGCGAAAGCTGTAGATCACGACCTGATGAAGCCAATAGGACCACATCATCTGCAAAAAACAGAGAAGCGATTCTAAGGCCACCAAAACGGATCCTCTCAACACCTTGGCTGCGCCTAGAAATTCTGTCCATAAAAGTTATGAACAGAATCGGTGACAAAGGGCAACCTTGGCGGAGTCCAACTCTCACTGGAAACGAGCCTGACTTACTGCCGGCAATGCGGACCAAGCTCTGACACCGGTCGTACAGGGACCTAACAGCCCATATCAATGGGCCTGGTACCCCATACTCCCGGAGTACCCCCCACAGAACCCCCCGAGGGACGCGGTCGAATGCCTTTTCCAAGTCCACAAAGCACATGTAAACTGGTTGGGCAAACTCCCACGCGCCCTCCAGGACCCTGCTGAGGGTGTAGAGCTGGTCCAGTGTTCCACGACCAGCACGAAAACCACACTGTTCCTCCTGAATCCGAGGTTCGACTATCTGACGGACCCTCCTCTCCAGAACCCCTGAATAGACCTTACCAGGGAGGCTTAAGAGTGTGATCCCCCTATTGTTGGAACACACTCTACGGTTCCCGTAGAGTGTGTTTTACTGTTTTCAATTAAGTTCTATTCATACATTTTTATACAACTCTCTTCTTCTTCTTTCGGCTTTCCTTTTTCAGGGGTCGTCACAGTGAGTCATCCTCCTCACTCTGTCCTCTGCATCCTCTGTCCTCACTCCAACTACCTTCATGTCCTCTCCAACTGCATCCATATATCACCTCTTTGGCTTCCCTCTTTGTGCTTTTTCCTGGCAGCTGCATTTCTAACATCCTTCTACCAATATACCCACTGTCCTCCTCTGGACATGTCCAAACCATCTCAGTCTGGCCTCCCTAACTTTATCTCCCAGTTGTTCAACATGTGCTGTACCTCTGATTATCTCATTCCTGATCTTATCCATCCTTGTCACTCCTAAGGAGAACCTCAGCATCTTCATTTCTGCCACTTCCAGTTCTTTCTCCTGTCTTTTTGTCAATGACACCGTCTCCAGACCATACAATATAGCTGGTCTCACCACTGTCTTGTAAATTTTTCCTTTGACCTTTGCCGACACCTTTTTGTCACAAATCACTCCTGAAACTTTTCTCCATCCACTCCATCCTGCCTGGACTCTCTTTTTCACCTCTTTGCCACATTTCCCATTTTCTTGGACAGTGGACCCCAAGTACTTGAAGTCCTGCACCTTTGTGACCTCTGTTCCTTGTAGCCTCACTGTTCCACTGGCCTCCCTCTCATTTACACACATGTACTCTGTCTTACTACGGCTGACTTTCATTCCTCTTCTTTCAAGTGAATACCTCCACCTCTCCAAGTTCTCTTCCACCTGTTCCCTGTTCTCACCACAGATCACAATGTCATCTGCAAACATCATAGTCCATGGGGATTCCTGCCTGACCTCATCTGTTAGTCGGTCCATCACCAGAGCAAACAAGAAGGGGCTCAGAGCCGATCCTTGATGCAATCCCACCTCCACCTTGAAGCTATCTGTCACTCCTACAGCACATCTCACCACTGTCCTGCTGTCCTCATACATGTCCTGTACCAGTCTAACATACTTTTCTGCCACTCCAGATTTCCTCATGCAATACCACACCTCCTCTCTTGGCACCCTGTCATATGCTTTTTCTAAATCCACAAACACACAATGGAGTTCTTTCTGACCCTCTCTGTACTTCTCTATCAACATCCTCAAAGCAAAGATGGCATCTGTGGTGCTCTTTCTTGGCATGAAACCATACTGCTGCTCACAGATAGTCACCTCTTGTCTAAGTCTTGCTTCCACAACTCTCTCCCAGATCTTCATCGTGTGGCTCATCAACTTAATTCCCCTGTAGTTGCTACAACTCTGTACATCACCCTTGTTCTTAAAAATGGGCACCAGCACACTTCTTCTCCATTCTTCAGGCATTTTCTCACCCTCAAATATTCCATTAAATATTTGAGTCAAAAACCTCACTGCCATCTCTCCAAGACATTTCCAAACCTCCACTGGTATGTCATCAGGTCCTACTGCCTTCCCCTTCTTCATTCTTTTCAGAGCTTTCCGGACTTCACCCTCACTAATCTTTCCCACTTCCTGGTCCACAGTTTCTATGACCTCCACTCTTCTTTCTCTTTCATTCTCTTCATTCATTAGCTCCTCAAAGTAATCCTTCCATCTTCCCATCACACTCTCCTCACTTGTTAGAACATTACCATTCCCATCTTTAATAAGCCTAACCTGTTGCACATCCTTTCCAGCCTGATCCCTCTGTCTTGCCAATCGGTACAAGTCCTTCTCGCCCTCTTTAGTGTCCAGTCTCCCATACAACTCATTGTACGCCCTCTGCTTTGCCTTAGCTACTTCCCTCTTTGCTCTACGTCCCATCTCCTTATATTCCTGTCTCCTCTCTTCAGTCCTCTCACTGTCATATTTCTTCTTGGCTAATCTCTTTCTTTGAATGGCGTCCTGCACTTCACTATTCCACCACCAGGTTTCCTTATCATCCATTCTCTGTCCAGATGACACACCAAGTACCTTCCTACCTGTCTCTCTAATTACTGTTGCTGTAGTAGCCCAGTCACTTGGAAGCTCTTTCTTACCACCCAGAGCCTTTAACAGCTCGTCTCTGAATTTCTCACAACATTCTTCCTTCTTTAGCTTCCACCATTTGGTCTTCTTCTCTGATTTTACTCTTTTTCTCTTCTTCACAACAACAGTCATTCTACACACAACCATCCGATGCTGTCTGGCCACGCTCTCCCCTGCCACAACCTTACAGTCTCCAATCTCCCTCAGGTTTCCTCTTCTACACAGAATGTAGTCGACCTGTGTACTCCTTCCTCCACTCTTATAAGTCACTCTATGTTCCTCCTTCTTTTGGAAATAAGTATTGACTACAGCCATTTCCATTCTCTTGGCAAAATCCATCACCATCTGTCCTTGGTTTCTTTCCTTGACACCAAACCTACCCATCACTTCCTCATCCCCTCTGTTTCCTTCACCAACATGTCCATTCAGGTCTGCTCCGATCACTCTTTCCTCCCTGGGAGTAATAATAATAATAATAATAATAATGAATTCAATTTATAACGCGCTTTTCATTAGTGAAAATCTCAAAGCGCTACACACATTGAATGCTACACACATTCATACACCGGTAGCGGCAGACTACCATGCAAGGTGCTTTCCAGTCCTACCGGGAGCAACTCGGGGTTAAGTGTCTTGCCCAAGGACACAACGACACATGGTGTGGGGAACCGGGATTCGAACCGCCAACCTTCCGATCGGGGGACGACTGCCATTACCACTACGCCACGGCCGCCCTGAGTACTCTCCATCACTTCATCCAGATCTTTCCAAAATGTATCTTTCTCCTCCCCATCACATCCAACCTGTGGAGCATAACCAGTGACTGTTTAGCATCAGACCTTCTACTTCTACCTTCAGGCACATCACCCTATCTGACACTCTCTTCACCTCTACTACATTCTTTGCCAACTCCTCCTTCAGGAGGAGCATTTCCTATCAGCTATCTAACTATCAGCATACAAAAGGGGAGTATTAGGCAATGCCTGAGTGATTCCTCAAAATCTGATCCACACTGCATATATATATCTATCTAAAGAACTTAACTATCCAGTAATTAACACACAGGGGACAGGATTTTTCTAGTCATTCATTTTAGTTGTATATTGCTATTTTTCTCATAGCCCTTATATGAAATTTATATTGAAAAACTGTTTTGCAAATTGTTACATATTAAAACACAACTCAACCTTTGCAAATACAAATAAAAATACTAAACAAGCTGTTTGATGTTCACATTCCCTGGTGCAATGATCAATAGTTGAAGTCCTTGAAAATGTCAGCATAATTTATTGGGGAAAATTGTACTGTATTGACTACACAACAACTCAAGGCTATAATTCAAATGCCAGCACAAGTTCTGTCTAAAATGTCAACATGGTGACTTTGGCACAACGGTACTATGGCTGTCTCCCCTTTTCATTTGGACTTCGTCTTCTCTTTACAGCTGAGCTTCCAGCGGAAGGTCGGGGTAATGTACTGCATGGCAGGCCAGAGCAGCGAAGAGGAGATGTACAATAACGAAGCAGCTGGGCCTGCCCTGGAAGAGTTCCTCCATCTGCTGGGCGAGAGAGTTCGACTCAAAGGCTTCAACAAGTACAGAGCTCAACTTGACACAAAGAGTACGTACATGGGCAGAAATTACACAGAACCAGTCTCGTATTAGTCGCACACCCTGCAAACGATGAACATGTGTATTACAGGAAGGCACCAACCATTTTGATTGTGTGTGTTTACATATTGTTAGGGCTTGAACATTTTAGGTTGTAATTATTTAGTAAAATCACAAATTTATATTGGCTGGTATCAGGAAGAAATTTTATTGCATGTAAAGCGATAAATCTAGTTTAGTGTTTTATTTATTTATTTATTTTAATTATTTGTTGCTGAACCAGATGTCTTCTTTGTTTTGTGTAAAAATATGATTTTTCTTTACTAGACAAAATGAAAAGTTTTTTTTATTGGCAGTTATATATTACAAATGTGATAAGGAAATGTTGCAATAAGAGCAATACAATTTAGTATGGAGCTTTTTGCCTTAGCTATCATGTTTTCCTTTGCAAATATTTGCAATCTTCTTATGCCATATTACAAAATGTAATCTAATAGTTTGAAACAACTCTCCAAACCACCTTTGTTAATAATAATAAAAATAACAATTCTCTCTCTCTCTCTCTCTCTCTCTCTCTCTCTCTCTCTCTCTCTCTCTCTCTCTCCCTCTCTCTCCCTCTCTCTCCCTCTCT
>JBBPBX010000911.1:21870-38057 GCA_038048925.1 Garcialebias charrua | reverse complement strand
TACTGTAATGGATTGCACTAGACTACGGTACTAGATGTTTTCCTATCTGACTCTGATGTGTCAGTTTTGTTATTGAACTTTTCTAGTTGCTGCGGAAGCGTCATATTGGGAACGATATCATCACGATCGTGTTCCAGGAACCTGGGGCGCTCCCTTTTACTCCTAAAAACATTCGCTCACACTTCCAGCATGTGTTCGTGATCGTGCAGGCTCATAACCCTTGTTCTGACAACTGCTCCTACAGGTGAGGTTTATTTATTTATTTAAACAAGCACACAAAGGAAAATTAGTTTTAATCATTTAAAATATATATATTAGCTACGGTATGTATTTGGACATGCAGCCAAGAAGAGAGATAAAGATGAGGGTGACATCACAGACCACTAAATTGGGAATTTTATTAGACATAGATATATATATTTTTTGAGGTTGCGCAAAAGTAACAATAAATATTACCGGTATTTGCATTCAAATTTTTATTACTACCCAAAATATTAACACAATGTATTTCTCATAAATGAGTTTCCCTCACAGCTAAAACAATGTGTATGCATTTTGTTTTGTTTTGGCTCAAACACAGTTTAATCACTTCATCATTAAGATAGCGAATTTGGAAAAACCTGAACACATACCGGTAGTTAATATTTTGCATTATAAAAGTTAAAGTATATCACTAAAATAAGTTTTAAGTACCGTAGTAGTTTTTTATTTTTTTTGCCATATGTCTTCTTTCCTGTTCTGTGTTCAGGTGTGAATAACAGTCCATGGAATGTTTTCTGCCTCCGTAGTATTGTCTACAAAGTAGTTTTCAGTCATTCATAGTCAAAAACAGCGAGCTAAAGAAGAATGTCTGTTTTAACTGACTTCTGAGCACATTGTGTGAGGCGTTAATTGTCCCCCATGTTGGTTCTTCATTGCTCATGAACAGTACAAACACTTGAGCCCACACTGACTATTGAACAAATGCTGGTTTCTTGTCTGTGTTTCATAAAATGTAAATTATTTATGTTTTGTTTCCATTAAGTGAAAAAGTGAAAATAAATTTAACATAAACCAAACAGGTGCTACCTCAGCTTTCAGTAATGAAAGTTTTATAGCTGCCACAGGGAAGAAATTTGACTGATTCATGATGTATCAATTAAAGATTGCCCAAATGTTTAGGAGTTTTTAAGCTATTTTTTTCAAAGATTTTGGACAAAAATATGTAGCACGGAACTAAAACATACTGTGTACAGTAGTCCCTTGTTTATCACGGGTGTTTGGGACTATGCCCCCTGTGATAAGTGAAAAACTATGAAGTAGGGATACAGTAGTCCAAGTTCAAATTGGAATTTAAATTTAAATTGTAGAGAAGAGAAGCACAGCTGGAGAGCAAAGGGTCAACATTTCACGCAACAGCAGCACGGAGCAGAAATGCACTTCTTGATCAATTACACTGTAACAACTGGACATAGAAGTTCTAAAATAATTTAAAATAACTTTTAGCACTGTTATATTTTATGATTATGACGATTTTTCAATGTGACATACTGGAAAACAAAAAAGATCGAAGTAGCTGGACAGCAAAGGGTTAACCCTTCACAAAGCTGCTTCAGCAAGGAGCAGAAATGCTGCACCTGTGGGCTGCAAAAAGGTGCTGCAGGTGCTAAATAATTTAAAATAATTTATTTTAAATAAACAATCCATGCCGCTTGTGTGGCTCATCCATCCATCAACCAATTGTGTGTCATGCCCACTCTTACTTTGAAAAACCGCAAAAGATTGAGTCCGCAAAAGTAGAATTGGGAAGTAGCGAGAGACTATTGTAATACAAATCATTTTACTGAACGTCTTGGCTTTTTAATTATTACTTAAAGGAGAAATGTAATCAAATCTGAAAAAATCGATATAACAAGAATTTCATATAGTAAACAACACACATAAACATACTTAGTATGCTTTTTTCAAGTCAGTAGCTTAAAGAAATAGTTTTTTACATTTTTCCTGCTACATGCCGAAGTGCAGTGATTTCTGTAGTAATTTTCTGGACGCACTTTTATGACACAATTAAGACCTCCTTTGCTATCTTACAATAACACTGAAGCTATAAACCCATCATTACTGTCCTCTTGTCTGTCATTTAAAATGGAAGCAGAAGACTTTTTTGAATCTGAAGGATATCACTTTAGTTTGTCAAAAACAGTTTGGTGATTTAGTGCATTAATGGGCATTTCTATCCTGGAAATACGAATAGCCGTGCGTTAGCCGCCGCATGCTAACGTTAGCATGCTAGCGCCGTATGCTAACGTTAGCATGCTAGCGCCGTATGCTAACGTGGAAGTGGGGGTGTTGAAAATGTCCTGAAACAGTTACCAATGTCTTGTTAAGCTCTGTCTTCCCCAGAACATAGTAGGATCTAAAATGATTTTTAAAGATGAAGGAGCAAGTTGAAACATGCTGTCTCCCTCCTTGCTAGCAGGGAGCTGCCTGGCTAACTAACTACGGTGGCCCTACACGGCCAAAATTCTACAGCGGCCGAATGCACAGGAGCGGTAAAAATACAATATAAATTTAAAAAAAAGTTTTAAAATCGATTTTGGGGCTTTTAGAATCGATTCTGAATCGCCAGGACTAAGAATCTTGATTCTTTAAAAAATAGATTTTTTTTTGCTGCATCCCTAATTGCTACACACTGAAATCTTTTTGTCCACAACTAGATACACACACTAATATTACTGTATGAGGGACGACCATTGCACTGCCTATGTCATATTCAGGGGACGGAGAGCAGGCAGGGGGAGGGGGGTCAAAAACACCAGATGAGAATTTTTTCACTTTGCAAAGTCTAAATTTGAGTTAGGATGACATTTTTGACTTGTGAAAATTTCTCAACAAGCTTATTTTATGCTTTTCATTAGACTACTATTAGCTTAAAAACACTTTTCATTTCTCCTTTAAACATGGATGTGATTAGTTGGCTTTCACTTGTGTTAAAGTATTTTAAGGTCGTAATAAATTGCATTGCTTGCTAATTTATTATTACAGTCTAATAAAATATTTTAGTTGTAATTAGCACATGCACAGTAAAATAGATGTTATTTTAAATATTCAATCTTTTTTTTAGATTTAAATAAACAAGTGTGTGTGTTTTATAATTTCTTGGAATATCACTTTAAATTTATCTCTTTTTGTCTGCACACCAGAGTGATTTTTCAGGTCTCTCTTGTAAATGAGTCCCCGAGGCTCAATGGGATTAACTTGTACAAATAAAGGTTGAATGAATGAATTTTAAAAATAAAACCAGTGTGCTTCCAAAAACTTTACAATTCTGCTGAAAGAGCAGAGCTCTTCCATTCATTGGAAGTTTTGTTTTGTGTGTGAATTTTTAATTCTGTATCATGACAGTTTCATCTGATGTCTTTGGGATTTTGTCAGATATTTTACTTTTGTGTGTTTGTGTGTGTGTGAGCACGTGCATGTATGTGTGTGTGGGGCTGATGTTACCACTGGGAGTGTTGCTAGTGGAGTGAATCAATTTACAAATTAAATAAAAGGCATTTTACCAAACTGCCTAAAATGTACTTTTTCATTTTAATCTGAACTAGAGAAATGGTATTTTCTGCGAAAATGCAGTGTGAATGCTTATTGCAGAAGAACTTGCTGAAATTAGCTTAGAACATGCTGAAATGTAGAAGAAATGAAAACAAAGAAAGCAGAAATAACACATTTGCTGAAATAGGTTTAAATAAGCAGAAATGAGCACAAAAAAAGCTAAAATTAGCATATAAACGGCTAAATAGTAGCCGAAAAATCTGAAAATAGCAGAAATAAGCTGAAATGAGTGTAACAAGATGAAATTAGCAGAAATAAGTTAATTAGGCTGAAAGTAGCAGAAATTACCACAAAACATTTTGAATTTATCTGAAAACAGTTAAAATTAGCTAAACAAAGTGCTAAAAGCTAGCTGAAAAGGTTGAGCAAGTTTAAATTAGCAGAAGAAAGCAGAAAGAACATGTTTGCCCAATTAGGCTGAAAAAGCAGAAATGAGCACAAAAAGTGTAAAGTATCTGAAAAAAGCTGAAAATAGCAACAAAACAGAAAAACAGCTGAAAAGTAGCTGAAAAAGCAGAATGGAGCTTAAATTACCTGAATGAGGTGTACAGGGCACATTTTTGCTGAATTAGGCTGAGAAAAGTTGAAATGAGTGCAATATAAGTGGAAAAGCTAAAATGTATGTAAAAACTGCTAAATAGCAGTTGAAATAGCAGAAAAAGCTGAAACCAGCAGTGATAAGTTGAAAGGAGCGTAACAAGCTGAAATGATCAGAAAGAAGTTAGAAGAAGCACAAAAATGTTGTAGTTAGCAGAAAGGAGCACAAAAGAGCTGAAAAAAAAAAAAAAAAAACAGCAGAAATTAGCTGAAAGTTGGACATTAGCTGAAAATAGTAGTTGAACTTTTTTTAAATTTGCATGAGGAAGCTGAAAGAAGCTGAACCAGAACAAAATGTGAAAGGAGAAGTAAATGGTTGTAAACCGATCTAAAGATTTGAAGGATGTAAAATTAGCTCATTTCATTTTGTATGAGAAAAAAATGGCAGAAAAGGCTAAATGTTTCAAAAAGAAAAAGTTGCACCAATACCAAAAGTCATAGCAGGATTGTCCCGAAAGAGCTGAACGTTTTGATACATGATTTGTTGAAATAGCACAAAAACTTAGGGATGAGATTCGCGCCTAAAAACGTACGGAAGAAAAATTGATCACAATCATGTGAATGCGTCATAAACATTCACACAAATATATTGTTTCCTAGTAATTACAGAATGTTGTATTGTTTGTTTTAAAGACAAAAATAATTTTGTATTTTTCTTGGTCAAAAATGACCACATGCTTTGTAACACGTGGCTTATTTTCTGTAGACGTGTTGTCACAAGAAGACAAAAAGGTGGAATACTTCCTTCTGCAGATCTATTCTCATAAGAAACGTCCACCTGACTCCCACTGCATCACGTACTGACTTTTTTTTTGGCCTTTCTCAGTGGGCAGCAGTCTGTGGATACTGGAAGAGCAGATCAGCCCACACACTGGATATTTATAAGCCCACAAATCACTAAAACCACAGGAATCTGCTCTTTGATTTCTACTGCCCAGCCTCCTGCCTCGAAGATCACACAGAAGCCACATAGCCTGACAATCCTCTTGGAACAACATTTTCCTCTTCCTCTTACTTCTTCTCTCAAACTCCAGCTTTTCTGATCCATTTTCCTTTTTTTCATTCATTCTTTTATATTGAGTCCAGTTCTTTTGCTTTGCTACCCAGATCTCGTCATTGCTTTCCTCTGTCCTGCATGAGTCACAAGGTCTCGCTAGACTGACTCACAGGTATTTGAGATCAGAACAAATGATTTAAACGCATCAGTATGATGCATTTAGTGGGGTTTGTAGAGATAAAAAAGAATAGGTATTAAAGGTCACATTTTATTTGTTCTGCCTGCTTGTAGCCACTTTAGGCACTTTTTTTTCTAAAATACCCTGCATGATTCATTATTCATTTGCAGAAATGCAGACAGATGTAGTAACAATACTGTCATTTTTTGTGCAGAAGCTGTCATAATTATTTGCATATTTTTCATAAATTGATCAAATTCCACAAAAATAAAATAAAGAAAACATAAGTGTAACCTTGTAAGGTGTTTAAGCTTAGTATCTGGGTGATATGTCAGCAAACTAGGACATTGCAAATATTGGTGAACAATGAGACAAAAACATTCATTGTCAAAATAAAAAAAATTAAGTCTGGTCCTCTGGACATTCAAAAAACAAAACAAAACAAAAAATTGTGTCGTCTTTCGTCTGAAAGACTTCTTCAGTCTGAGGTGCTGTACAGTATTCAGCTCAGTCTTATAAATAGCACCTTATCATAGTGGATCAACCAGTTTGATGCTGACAGCCAAAACCAGCTGCTCATATGATCAAGGAGGACCATCAGCAATACCCATTTCTAATTCATTCAACCTTTTTTTATACAGGTTAATCCCATTGAGTATCGGGGACTCATTTACAAGAGAGACGTGATTTTAACAAGTGATGACAACAGTGGACCACAAAGACAACAATAGACAATCATAAAGGATGCATACAAATTGGGAATAAGAAGTGCAAATAAAATGGTATTAAAAAATTTAAACAAAAACCAGCTAGGTCAATGTAGAAAACTAAAAACAGGAACATGTCTGCATTGGTTTTTCCCATGAACTTAGCAGATGTTTGAAGCCACTTAGAGAGGTCAAGGTCAAGAGCTTCAGATCTTTTTGCAAGATATTCCAGGAAACAGTAGCCTGGCCCTCGTCTTCCTGCACAGCTCCGCTCAATTCTCATTTCCCTTCACTGCTGGGTCTGGGACTTCTCCCATAGACAACGATTTCTCCGGTAGATTTTTGACCGGACCAATCAGAGAACAGAAGGGGCGGAGTTTTTGGCCCCTAACCCACGCCCCCACCTGTCCCAGCGCGCAGCCAGCGAGCAGCCGCATGTTCTCATTCAAAGCGATGCAAAGCGATGCAGGACTGTTTTATATGTGACACAAATGTGTTAAATTTCCCTTCTTAATCCCTTATCTGGAGTTTTCTTTTGTTTTTTTGCCAAAAGTCAAGTGATCGCTCTCTCCTCCTCCTCCTCCTCTCTCTCCGCTGAGTGCAAAGAATAAGGAAGTGCCTCAGGTTGTCACGAGAGAATTAAACTAGGGTTTTACGTTGCTGCCCGAGTCCCTGCATATTTTCTGGTCTTCTGGTGTGCTGGACCAGCGCTACATGGTTTTATTTTATTTTATTGGAACGTTTTATTAACATATAAACACAGAATATGCAGCAGCAGCGAGAGACTGCAGCAGGAGGCGGAGCTGAAGTCAAGTTCGGCAGAGCACAGAGGGGGAGGGAGAAGAATGCTTTCCCTGTTCAAAATTTTTCTAAGATCCAATGGTTTTGTTCCTCAGGCAGAGGCCACGCCTCCAGCAAGAATCGTTTCTCTATGGAGAAAGTCCAGACCCTAGTACGAAGCAAAGTGAAGGACAAGGGTCTGGTTTTAACCAGGCTAAGGAAACAGGAGCTGAGTAGGAGAATGCCCTTTGCCTAGTTTGGTCTGCACTGAGGGCACACTGCATGCAATAATGTCCTGAGAGCGCACGCTGTAGCTGCACCCATGCAGTGAGTGCAGCTACAGCGTGTAGGAGGAGATGTATGAAGGCAGCGCACCATAATGGGCAGCGTCCAACATCTGCAAGGTGCTTGTAGGGGCATTCATGTAAATAATGTCACTGTAGTTGATGGAGTATAATGGATAATGGACTCCAGGAGTCAGTGGATATACAAAGTACAGGTAGTCCCCGACTTACGAGCGAGTTACGTTCCTCCGAGGCGCTCGTAAAGCAAAAATTCGTAACTTGGAACGGCCGCCACGTGTCTCGTAAGTCCGGAATTTCGCTCGTAAGTTGGAACGGTTTTGCTAGCGCGACTACAAACACTCGTTTTTCATCGAAAAACTGCTTACGAGTGCATAAAAATGATCGGAAACGTGTGTCCACATGTTTAGCTAACGAACTGTGGTGAAAAATCACAGAAAAACTCGGTATTTTTTGCGTTTTTTCCAAAAATTCGCCAGCTCGTAAGTCCGGAACCTCGTAGGTCAGAGCGCTCGTAAGTCGGGGACTACCTGTACTGTACTAGCCATTTAGGGTAAGTGTGCTATGTGTTGTCATCGTTGTCTGTTCCCATACAATGGTGAAATTATTCTGCATTTAATCCATCACACGTGAGATACACCCAGGTGGAGCAGTGGGCAGCTATGTAAGCACCCGGGGAGTAATTAGGGATTAGGTGTCTTGCTTAGAGACACCACGACATGTGGGAATGGCTGGGAGTCGAACTGTAATTTTCTGGTCCCAAGTCGGCTGTCCTACCTCCACCCTATCTTTGTCCCAATAATGAATGCCGAGTATTCCCGGCATTCATTCATTCATCTAAATCTGTTTGTTCACTCTAAGGTTTTTTCAACCAAGGAAAAATGTTTCCTCTGACATCCGTCAATCATAAACAAAGAATGTGTTATGTTAGAATGCTGTTCATCGACTTCAGCTCGGCATTCAACACCATCATCCCCCAACAGCTCATCCTTAAACTGGACAGTATGGGGCTGAACACCTCAATGTGTAACTGGCTGCTAGACTTACTGACCGGGAGACCACAGACAGTACGGGTCAGGAGTAACACATCTAGCACCATCACATTGAACACAGGGGCCCCACAAGGATGTGTGCTGAGCCCCCTTCTATTCACCCTGCTAACACATGACTGCACACCATCATACAGCTCCAACCACTTCATCAAGTTTGCGGACGACACAACAGTGGTAGGTCTCATCAGCAACAACGATGAGACGGACTACAGGAACGAGGTGAGCCGCCTGGCCTTGTGGTGCGGACACAACAATCTCACTCTCAACGTGGAGAAGACAAAGGAGATTGTTGTGGACTTCAGGAAGAGGGATGCCCAACATGCCCCTCTGACCATCAACAGCACCGCAGTGGAGAGAGTAGACAGCACCAAGTTCCTGGGAGTGCACGTCTCAAAGGACCTGTCCTGGAGCAGGAACACTGCAGCACTGGCAAAGAAGGCTCACCAGCGCCTCTACTTTCTCCGCAAGCTGAAAAGGGCTGGAGCTTCAACCCCCATCATGTGCACCTTCTACAGAGGTGCCATAGAAAGTGTCCTGACCAGCTGCATCACTGTGTGGTTTGGTGCATGTACTGCATCCTGCCGCAAGAGCCTCCAGCGCATCGTGAAAGCAGCTGAGAAGATCGTCGGCACCTCCTTGCCCTCACTGCAGGACTTACACAGCAACCGCCTCACTCGGAAAGCCCTCTGCATGGCAGGTGATCCCACACACCCACTACACAGCTGCTTCAGACTGCTGCCATCAGGGAGGAGACTGAGAAGTCTCCAGGCTCGAACCAGCAGACTGAGAGACAGCTCTGTTCATCAGGCAGTCAGGATGCTAAACACTCTGCCTGCTCTGCCTCCCCTCCCATTTGAACTGCCTTAACACAAAAAACTTTCTCACACATTACCACACAACACAAAGATTTTAACACTGGACTCTGTGTCATCAAACGGGTTATTCACTAAACTCTCGGTCATGTGCTCATTCAGTTTGCACTACTTCTCATATTTGCACTAATGTTTGTATTACATTACTGCCTATAGTCATACTACTGTTTACATTCACTGTTTACATTTATTAATACTGTTTACATTTATTACTACTGTTTACATTTACACTACTTTTATATCTACACTACTGCTGATACATATACAGTATTCTCTGACTAGCCTTATTTAAGGATGCCCAATGTGCCTTATGTGCCTTACTGCATATGCCACTTTGCCTCTATACCAACATCAACTACCTCATACATATACTGTGTACATTAACTCATATGCTGCTTTGCCACTCTTTGCAAATGTCAATGCTAGAAACCTTCAGTTTATTTTATAGATACACTTTTTATACTTTTTATACTACTATGCAAAAACTCAGGACAGTTTTATTATTTCATGTTATGCTTATGTTCATTAAATGTTTAGTATTTTAGTGTTGGTGTAAATTTTCATACTTTTATACTACTATGCCAGTGTTTCCCCTACCATTATATAGGCGGGGCGCCCCGCCCCGTCAACAGAACCGAGCGCCCCGCCTACCCACCGCTCCAACCACCTGTTGGCACTGACGTAACGCTAAACTAGCAGCTCGCACTGCAGGTGCACTAGCTGAAAACATAAAAGCAGCCTCATGCTGAACACTCAGCTGACACCCCCCCACACACACACACACGCGCGCGCGCACGGCAAACTGAACTCGTGTCTGAAATGTTTCTCTCCACAGCTCCTACTATGCACGGCTGCGCACGCGGCCCTTCTCCGCCTATTAAATTTGTTCATTTTTTTACAGAAGAAACAATACAAGACAATCTCATTAAATGATAGTGTACAAAATGTAAAAAACACTAAAAATAAAAAATAAAATAAAAAATAAAAAAAATAAAAAAATAAATAAAACTGAATGCGCGGCTGAAATGTGTCTCTGCTGTCCTCTTAAAACTGCGCGCGATAGGCTTTGTCTCTATCTGCCAGTATAGCCAGTATCAGTGCTGCGCAGTGTTGCCACATCTCGCGACAGAAACAAGCAAATCGCTCTTTGAAAACAAGCCCAAAACAAGCCCAACAGGCAACCCACCCCATTGTGTAACAAGGGCCGTTTTTAAACAGTATAAACATACATTTATTATGGCATTACATATAAAGAGCAAAATTATGCTAAATACTTTGAAGAACATATCCACTCTTAAAAATAAAAATACATTTTGCATATTTATACAAATTAATCCCATTATGTGGGTAAAAATTGACGAAAAATTGTCTTGGAAACAACATATAAGTTCTGTCAATTTTTTTAATCTAAATCTATTTCAGTATTCTATAGAGTTAGAGATCTATTGAATGACAAGGCATTGTATATGTTATACAATACACTTATTGTTCCACAATTGATTTATTGTGTTGGTGTTTGGGGTAAGGCGTGTAGATCAATTACAAAACCTATTTTTGTTTTGCAGAAGAGAGTTATAAGAATTATAACCAGAAAACCTTATCGTCATCCAACAAGTATATTATTTTATCAGATGAAATTACTGAAGTTTTACGATCTGGTGGATTATAATATTTTGTTAATTATGTATAGAGCTCATAATAATGTATTGCCTTTGAATGTTCAGATGTATTTTGTAAAACAATTGAGTTGTTATAATCTTAAGGGAACTGATATGTTTGTTAAACCTAGGTACAGTATAGGACTAGTTTGAAAGGAAGGACTACAATAGTTCAGGGAGTTAGGTTATGGAACGAAGAGGAAACTGACATTAAAGAAGCTAAATCAATAATTATATTTGAAAGAAAGATCAAGGATAAATTGTTAAGGAAATATGTTTAACGAAGACACGAGTTTAAATAATTATTGTGATTAAGGGAGTTAATGAGTTATACGTTTTTTTTTTTTTTTTTGTATCAAATCAAATTGTTTGTTTGAATTGTTTGTTAGAAAATAAGGGGCAGATAAGATTTTTTCTTCATCTGCCACCTTTCATTTTATATTTTAATTTTCTTGTTATCTGTGTGTTAAATTGTTTTATTTTGTGTCTGTTATTATAAAATGAAAGAATCAATAAATGAAAAAAATGAAAAATGAAATTAAGCCTCTGGGACTCATTTACCAGAGAGACCTGAATTTTAAACTAAGAGTGATGACAACAATGGACAACGACAGCAACAGACAATCATAAAGGATGCGTACAAATTAAAAAATAAAATTAAAATTAAACAGCAAACTCATAGTAAGCTAAGTCAACAAAAAACTTTCTTTAATCTCTATCCTGAATCTTGCTTTAAGTGTGCGCTCTTTCTCCCATCTTTATTATATTTTTCCCATATTTCCCCCACTTACTGGAGCTCATTTTATTGTGGTCTTGTAACTCTTGACAAAGAATAAAGAACAAAGAAAAACAATCCCAAACAAGCGACATTGCTTTCGAAACAAGCCCAATAACCCGCAGCGTCTGTTCTTCTCCACCCCGCCATGGCAAGTTATGTAAGGGAAACACTGTATGCAAAAACTCAGGACAGTGTTACACTTTTACTATTTTATGCTTATGTTTATTAAATGTTTCAGTGTTTTAGTGTTTAAATGGTTACTGTTGCACCGAGGGACTGAGAGAAACGCAATTTCAATCCTGTGTATGTCCTGTACATATTGCAGTTCTGACAATAAAGTTGACTATTCACCCTGCTAACACACGACTGCACACCATCGTACAGCTCCAACCACTTCATCAAGTTTGCGGACGACACAACAGTGGTGGGTCTCATCAGCAACAACGATGAGACGGACTACAGGAACGAGGTGAGCCGCCTGGCCTTGTGGTGCGGACACAACAATCTCACTCTCAACGTGGAGAAGACAAAGGAGATTGTTGTGGACTTCAGGAAGAGGGATGCCCAACATGCCCCTCTGACCATCAACAGCACCGCAGTGGAGAGAGTAGACAGCACCAAGTTCCTGGGAGTGCACGTCTCAAAGGACCTGTCCTGGAGCAGGAACACTGCAGCACTGGCAAAGAAGGCTCACCAGCGTCTCTACTTTCTCCGCAAGCTGAAAAGGGCTGGAGCTTCAACCCCCATCATGAGCACCTTCTACAGAGGTGCCATAGAAAGTGTCCTGACCAGCTGCATCACTGTGTGGTTTGGTGCATGTACTGCATCCTGCCGCAAGAGCCTCCAGCGCATTGTGAGAGCAGCTGAGAAGATCGTGGGCACCTCCTTGCCCTCACTGCAGGACTTACACAGCAAACGCCTCACTCGGAAAGCCCACTGCATGGCAGGTGATCCCACACACCCACTACACAGCCGCTTTAGACTGCTGCCATCAGGGAGGAGACTGAGGAGTCTCCAGGCTCGAACCAGCAGACTGAGAGACAGCTCTGTTCATCAGGCAGTCAGGATGCTAAACACTCTGCCTGCTCTGCCCCCCCTCCCATTTGAACTGCCTTAACACTAAAACTTTCTCACACATTACCACACAACACAAAGATTTTAACACTGGACTCTGTGTCATCAAACGGGTTATTCACTAAACTCTCGGTCATGTGCTCATACAGTTTGCACTACTTCTCATACTTGCACTAATGTTTGTATTACATCACTGCCTATAGTCATAATACTGTTTACATTCTCTGTTTACATTTATTAATACTGTTTACTTTTATTACTACTGCTTACATTTAATTACTACTGTTTACATTTACAGTACACTACTCTAATATCTACACCACTGCTGATACATATACAGTGTGCTCTGAACGGTCTTATTTAGGGATGCCCAATGTGCCTTACTGCATATGCCACTTTTTGCCTCTATAACAACATCAACTACTACCTCATACATATACTGTGCACATTAACTCATACGCTGCTTTGCCACTTTGCAAATGTCAATGCTAGAAACCTTTAGTTTATTTTAGTTATACTTTTTATACTCTTTTTTATACTAGTATGCAAAAACTCAGGACAGTATTATGTTCATTAAATGTTTAATGTTTTAGTTTTAGTTTTAGAGTTGGTGTAAATTTTCATACTCTTATACCACTATGCAAAAACTCAGGACAGTGTTAGTTTTACTATTTTATGCTTATGTCTATTATTATATGTTTCAGTGTTTCAATGTTTAGATGTTTACTGTTGCACCGAGGGACTGAGAGAAACGCAATTTCGGTCCTGTGTATGTCCTGTACAGTACATATTGCAGATCTGACAATAAAGTTGACTTTGACTTTGACTTTGAGAAAGGTGGGAAATGAGGTGTTGCCAGTTTGACAGTAGCATAATTGCACACCACATGTGACAACAGGGTGTCTCTGAGATATGTTTAGTAATATGTGGGTGAAATGGGTATTGCTTATTAGATTATGCAATTAATCTTTGTGTCAACATGTGTGCTGATTCTTGTCAGCAGGGAAGCGTGTGGGATGGGGGCTCCAACTTCCAGTGCTACTCTTGTCACCTGACAATAGGCTATATACCACGTACTTCCGTTCTAGCACTTCCGCATTCATGAGCCCGACCGCCTCACTTCCGGTTTACAGGCAACACAGTGTTAGCGATGGCGTTCTACACACGATCTCTGCAGAACTTGCCGACGATCACTGTTAATGATGTCTACATAATTATTCAGACCTTCTCTAAAGCGCCCACATCTAAGAAGGATAAATGATTCAAGCTGTATGTGTCCAACTACATAAATAACTACGAAGGTAAGTCTGTATTTATTTTCAGTTCACCAAACTGCCTCATGTAGGCTAACACAGCTAACATAGTTAACCTTGCTAAAATTGTTGAGTAAACGTGTTTTGTCTGTACAATGGTTCTGATTAACACAGATGTTAGTTTCAAACAAGGAGGCAGGAGAAGTCACAGTTAGGGCTGAGTGTTTCCAGTCAATGAGGAAGAGCCAGAAGCCCTACTGTTTGAGTGTCAAAGCCACCCAACATGTTCACTACAGGGCTGTGTTTTAAGAAGCTAATACGACTTTGAAGAAGTACAATTTTTTATGAATGATAGTCAAACTAAACCACATAACATTAATTGACTACACAAGTTATCTATGATTGAATAAATAAACCCCCCAAAAAGCCCATATTGTGTTTATTTTATTTGTTTATGTCTGAGGTACACAAATAAACAGTTGTTTCAGGTCTGTTATTATAGGTTTGTTTTAATTAAAAAAACACAGACACATACACAAACGTTTTTAAACAAGACAATAATTATATTGCCTAAAATACAATAACATAGGCTTTATTTACAAGTACATTTAGTTAAGCTAAGGAGACCGTGTGCTATAAAGTCAGCTAAGAAATATATTTTTTAAGCGTTTATTTAGCTAAATTTAAAGAAAGAAAGCGTCCGAACCGCCTGTTTGCAAATCGGCGAACTGTTTTTTTAAATCCAGCTCAGACCAGCCGATTTCACATTTAGTTAAGCTCAGGAGACCATTTGCTATAAAGTCAGCTAAGAAATATATATTTTCTCGCAAAGAAACAGTTTTTACCGTGTTTTGTTGTAAATTCCTTCGGTGCTCACCCGCTTCTGTGGCAGCCATTTTAAGCAGGGCAAATGATGCGCTGACGCGTCGCGTAGCGGTGACTCATAATAGATGCGTATTAAACACCGAAGCGTATTATGTACTTTTTTTCTGGTTTATTGGCAATAATTGGACAAAGCATATTATACACAGGTGCGTATTTTACAACGACGAATACGGTACATATGTAAATTGTCTTAACTATGCTTGCTGGTAGAGTTTTTTGATGTCTCAAATCGTGTCCTAATAGTCAAGATGTGAAAGATCTTTTTTGTAATGCCACTATCTACATATATATATCTATATATATATATATATCTATATCTATATATATATGCAGTTGGGGAAAATCATGTCCTCCTCACAGTCCATCAGCATTGGTGCCCCTCAGGGTTGTGTGCTCTCTCCACTGCTCTTCTCTCTATACACCAATGACTGCACCTCTAATGACCCGTCTGTTAAACTCCTGAAGTTCGCAGATGACACTACAGTCATTGGACTTATCAGTGATGACGACGAGTCTGCGTACCGACAGGAGGTGGAACGACTGATGTCCTGGTGCAGCCTGAACAAACTGGAGCTGAACACACTGAAGACAGTAGAGATGAGAGTGGACTTCAGGAGACACCCCCCAGAACTGCTGCCCCTCAAAATCTTCAACAGCCCCGTGTCTACGGTAGAGTCCTTCAGGTTCCTGGGAACCACCATCTCACATGACCTGAAGTGGGAGCACAACATCACCTCCATCCTCAAAAAGGCCCAGCAGAGACTGTACTTCCTACGCCAGTTGAGGAAGCTGGACCTGCCTCAGGAGCTGCTGATCCAGTTCTACACTGCAGTCATTGAGTCCATCCTGTGTACATCCATCACAGTCTGGTTTGGAGCAGCCACAAGGCAGGACAGGAACAGGCTGCAGCGAACAGTGAGGACAGCTGAGAAAGTCATTGGGGCTTCACTGCCCTCCATTCAGGACTTGTACCACGCAAGAACCAGGAAACGGGCTGGAAAAATCATCACAGACTCCACACACCCGGGTCACAACATGTTCCAACTTCTCCCGTCTGGCAGACGCTACAGATCTCTGTCCACTAAGACTGCCAGACACAAAAACAGTTTCTTCCCCCAGGCCATCACCATCATCAACAGCTGATCATCAGACATCCATCAGCGTGACCCCCAACCCATTCACAACCCCCATGTGATGTGAATCCTTATGTATTTTGTGTATTATTTGTACGTTTTTTTTTAATGTAAAGTATCTGTATAGTTTTTAGCATTTTTAGAGAGACACTTTCTAGAGAGACACGAACAGCCGGAAACAAATTCCTTGTGTGTGTCAACATACTTGGCCAATAAACCTGATTCTGATTCTGATTCTGATATATCTATATACATATATATATATATATATATACATATATATATATACATATATATACATATATATATATATACATATATATACATATA
>JBBPBX010000911.1:0-16360 GCA_038048925.1 Garcialebias charrua | reverse complement strand
CTCTGTTCTGTTCTCCACTTTCTTGCACACAGAAACATTAGAGGGTACAAATAACAATTCACATCAGGTGCCATTCTGGTGCATAATTTATCTGCTTTCCAGTGAAGTTTGACTTCCTTGTTGAGACAGAGAAATCCAAAAGTGCCCTCAAGCTTGTAGGCGCATCATTAGAGGGAGAAACGGTCTGATAAGTCGTGACCAGTCATAAAGTAAAAGTTTATTGTAGCCGGAAAAGATCATTTGTTTTAACAGATTAGTTTTTACCACAATGGATTTAAAAAAGATTAGTTTGTTTTTTAAGTTCTCATGCATACCATTACATCCCCACCTTTGTGAACATGCAGCTTAGCTACTTCCCAGCTTTCTTCCTTCCTCTCTTGAATGGTAGGAGTCCCATGATACAAAAAGAAAAAGCAAAAAAATGTATCTTTATTCAACATGTTCTGACGTTCACACAGACCTGAGCTTCACACAAAGAGACACTTTGCTTTCATTTGGGTCATCTGTGAAAGGTGATATTACCTTTTGCCTTCAAGTCCTTTGGGTTGAGAATAAAAAAATATATATCTTCCTGTAGCTGAGAAGAAAAATTTGTACATAAGTAAATATTTACACATTACACGATTGCAAACAAATGGTTACATTTAATTTTATCCAAACTATTAAATAATTTAGTCTGTAAAAGCTGATGTTGACCTGTTCAGTTACTTGAAATTTGAGCATCTCTCTCACGTTCATATGTCTGTAGTTTCTTACTAAAGGTTTTGAAACATCAGAGATGACGCTTCGTCGAAATGGCCTGGGACAGCTCGGCTTCCACGTGAACTATGAAGGCATTGTGGCTGAGGTAATGAATCTTACATTTAAAAAAAAAAAACATTTTCAAGGGAGCAGAAAAGTTGGCTACATAGCAAAACTACCGTAGATTTAATTCAAAATTTTAAGCGTTTTCCCATAAAAAGCCAGACGATTTTTACAGACGTATAAAAGTTGAGATATAAGTACCGGTATATTTGTATAATCTCCGAAAATGACAATTTAAAATAATTGTTTGTGTATTGTAATAGTTAATTTATCACCAACACTCACAGTTGCTCAATTTTCTTTTTTGCATAGGAAGGTAGAATATGTGTTTTTCTTGAATTTTTGGGCTTAAAGGTGCTATGTGTAACTTTCTGTAGAGCACAAAACTTAGAAATATTTTCAACATCCATCCATTTTCGTCCGCTTATCCGGGGTCGGGTCGCGGGGGTAGCAGCCTAAGTAGGGAGGCCCAGACTTCCCTCTCCCCAGCCACTTGGAGCAGCTCCTCCGGGGGAATCCCAAGGCGTTCCCAGGCCAGCCGAGAAACATAGTCCCTCCAGCGTGTCCTGGGTCTTCCTCTGGGCCTCCTCCTGGTGGGACATGCCCGGAACACCTCACCAGGGAGGCGTCCAGGCAAAGCATTCTCATCCCTCCCCCTCAGAGCCATATATGGCTCTGCCCCCCTTGCTCTGCTGAAATTCAAATTCAAGCTCTGTTTTTATTGGCTGATTCAAATTCAAGCTGTTTTTATTGGCTGATTCAAATTCAAGCTGTTTTATTGGCTGGTTAACGGCGGGTCACTCTGTGTTTTTAGTGTTTTTATAAATGCTGATAGAGAAGCAAGGGGACTATAGTTTTTTTCAGAGATTACTTTGTCTAACACCAGTCTGTCAGTAGATAGTGACAGAGTGAAGAAATATGTTAAAAATATATTGTTAGAAAAGTTACAGACTGCACTACAAAGTTACATAGTGCAGCTTTAAAGTCTTGAAAAAAATTTAATGTATCAAATTCACACTCAATAACACGAGGACCACAGCCGCAGTATAGTTTTGCTTCAGCAATTTAAAATCCAATTTTAAAAGTGTTTGGGCTTTGTAGTGTCCTGTTTAAAATACATTTACTTAATTTGCAACAAAAGCAATGGATTGCTATTTAATCTACAAAGTGTGATGTTTTACAAAATCTGTTTCTTCTCAGACTCTGCTCCCAACGTGATTCTTTTTACATTCAGCTCTATAGAGATTTAGAAAAAAATGTTTATGAGCAGACTTATGGGCGTGGAAATGTATTAGTACTTGCACTTTGATTACAGGTAGACCCCGACTTACGAACGAGTTCCGTTCGTAACACGAAATCGCCGTAAGTCGGAGTACATACAAAAATAAAGAAATAAAGAAAAGAAGGAAACAATTTTTATTTCATTTAAATAAATGTACAGTACTGTACAGTTACCAAGCACTTAGCCTATCCTAACACAGTTTTTAAAGATGAAGGAGTGAGTTGAATTGTCTCACTTTCACATAAAGGGAGCTAGCTCCCTTTATGTGAATGGAGCCTGCTAGGGAGGAGGGAGACAATTCAACTCATTCCTTCGTCTTAGACTGTGTTAGGATAGGCTAAGCACTTGGTAACTGTACAGTACTGTACATTTATTTATTTAAATAAAAATATTATTATTATATATTTTTTTTTAATGAGATATAAGTCAGAAACGTCGTAAGTCGAGGGCTACCTGCATATGCAAAGCAGAGGAGGGAAACAAAATTAAAATTATCATTGGGTTTAATTATAAAGAAATAATGTACAGTAGATGATTCCCAAGATGTCAAGTACCGGTACTGTATTTTCATTCTTATCTATTAGAACTGTCTGGATCAGTGAACAGTAGCCTGCTTTGGATTATCCTAATGATCAGTTTTAACTGATAAGGTCTTTTAAACAAGTTGGCTAAAAGCTTAGTTCTTTTGCATTCCTGCAGTAACACACTTTTAATAATTTCCTGAGATTTCTTTGATTTCTAGAACGTGCTGGAAAATGCAACCAATCTTTCAGCCTACCGTACTTAAAAAAGCAAATCTAGATACTATATTATCTGTCATAATTTAGCTGTAAAATATATATTTTTGTCCCATATTATGTTATCAAGTTTTTTTCTATTTTCCCTTTTTCTGAACCAAGACAACCACCATAAGTTTAACCATGCCATGTAAAATTCAATTCAAGTTGTCTCAGGGCACTGCATAGAAACATTCACATACATAAAAATCAGTTAATAATATTATTTATCCAAGGAGCCAGAAGATTGCTTTGAGTTTTCCCTTTGTCGCTAGTTTTAAAACTGGACAATGTGTCAGCCTTACGGACTAAAATTGGAAGTTGGTTCCACAAGAGAGTAGCCTGATAAAGATCTTCATCCCATTCTGCTTTTGGAAACTCTAGGAACCGCGAGTAAGCCTGCAGTCTGAGAGCCAAGTGCTCTGTTAATTCAATTCAGTTTATTTTTATAGCGCCTAGTCACAACAGAAGTCGTCTCAGGAAAATGTGGAACAATAAGTTATTTACGGTAATATAAGCTGGATCTAGGTTGTTGAGAGCTTTGTAGGTTAGAAGTAAGATTTTTAATTCAATTCTGGATTTGACAGGGAGCCAATGGAGAGAAGCTAAAACTGGAGAGAGATGATCTCTACTAACTCCAGTTAAGACTCTGGCAGCAGCATTTTGGATTAACTGACGATGTTTTAAAGAAGTATTTGGACACCCAGATAAAAGCTGAGTGAAGTTGACACCCCACCCACCCATTGCAATAGTCCGGTCTAGACGTTATAAAAGCATGAATCAGTTTTTCTGCATAATTTTTTGATGTTTCTAATTTTAGCTATATTACGCAGGCAGAAGAAGGCGGTTCTGGTAATGTTTTTATGTGGGGGACAAAAGACATGTCCTGATCAAAAATAACACCAAGATTTTTAACATTAGAGCTGGAGACCAGATTAATGTCATCCAAGGAGGACGAGAGACTGAAACATTTATTCCTAAAATGCTCAGACCCAAAAACCAAAACATCAGTCTTGTCTTAGTTTAAAAGCATAAAATTAAGGGTCATCCAGGTTTTTATGCCTTTAAGACATGCTTGTAGACTACCGGTATGTAAGTCAAAGTCAAAAGTCAAAGTCAGCTTTATTGTCAAAACTGCAATATGTACAGGACATACACAGGATTGAAATGGCATTTCTCTCTGTCCCTCGGTGCAACAGTAAACATTTAAACACTAAAACACTAAAACATTTAATAAACATAAGCATAAAATGAAATAATAAAAGTGTAATACTGTCCTGAGTTTTTGCATAGTAGTTTTTGCATAGTAGTAGTATGAAAGTATGAAAAGTTACACCAACACTAAAACACTAAACATTTAATAAACATAAGCATAAAATGAAATAACAAAAGTGTAATACTGTCCTGAGTTTTTTGCATAGTAGTATAAAAGTGTAAAAAGTATATCTATAAAATAAAATGAAAGTTCTGGCATTGACATTTGTAATAGAGTGACAAAGCAGCATATGAAGTTTATGTACACAGTATATGTATGAGGTAGTTGATATTGGTATAGAGGTAAAGTGGCATATGCAATAAGGCTAGTAAAAATATATATATATTATATATATATCAGCAGTAGTGTAGATATAAAAAGTAGTGTAAATGTAAACAGTAGTAATAAATGTAAACAGTAGTATTGAATGAAAACAGTAGTAATAAATGTAAACAGTGAATGTAAACAGTGAGTGTAAACAGTAGTATGACTACTGTATAGGTAGCAATGTAATACAAACATTAGCGCAAATATAAGCGCAAATATAAGAAGTAGTGCAAACTGAATGAGCACATGACACATGACCGTGAGTTGAGTGAATAACCCGTTTTGATGACAGAGTCCAGTGTTAAAATCTTTGTGTTGTGTGGTAATGTGTGAATGTTTTTTGTGATTAAGTGGGAGGGAGGGCAGAGCAGGCAGAGAGTTTAGCATCCTGACTGCCTGATGAACAGAGCTGTCATTTAGTCTGCTGGTTTGAGCCTGGAGACTCCTCAGTCTCCTCCCTGAAGGCAACAGGCTGAAGCAGCTGTGTAGTGGGTGTGTGGGATCACTTGCCATGCAGAGGGCTTTCCGAGTGAGGCTGTTGAAGATGATCTTAAGTCTAAAACTCTGGACTTTAATGCCAAGCGTTTAAACACATAATTGATTATTTATGCTCAAACTTGCAGAAGTATAAAAATGTTTCTTTTTTTTTATAAACTTATGAACAAAACAACCACAATAACTTGAATGCCACAAGACTGTGTTTTTCTATTTTACAGAGCAATAGACTGTTGAGAAAACCGACAACCGCCAACTATCATTTTATCTAAACAAATGGTCATCATAGCCATACTAGAATGAGCATAAAATACAAAACTTTACTGTTGCACACATTCCACCCATTATTATTATTATTCATGTTCTGTTTGCACCAAAGTAGCTTTCAAAAGCCATGAGAAGAAAAAAAAGGTAAAAACTGAAAGTACTGACTGAGTACAAGAAGAGGTTTCTTTCACTTGTGCGCTTTAAAGAGATATTTTTTACACAACTATAGTAGTCACATAGTGAAGCCTTCCCAAGTTGATACCTATACTGTACCTTTAATATATTTTATTCAAATAAGTCAAATGTTCATATGAAATGTTAGGTGTTAAATTAAGCAGTCTTGATGAGGACACTAGGCTGATTCAAGTTCACCACCTGAGACACCTTATCCTCCTTACTTCAATGGCTTTTCTTAATAGAATGCCAGTGTGTGTGTGTGTGTGTGTGTGTGTGTGTGTGTGTGTGTGTCCTTGTTTATGTTACGTTGTAAGGCCCAGTTTTCTGAGTTTTACCAAATTGTGAGGCCCAACTGGTTCTTATGGGGCCCAAAGCCCGGGCCCCATAAGAAGAAGTCCCGTTGGTGGGTTAGGGGTTAGGTTTAGGTCTAAGGTGTGAATTGAGGATGTGTTAAGGTTAGGGTTAGGTATGCATTGGTAATGGTTAGGTTTAGGGTAAAGGTCAGGGTTAGGCTATAGAAATGAATGAAAAATGAATGGAAGTCAATGCAATGGCCCCACAAAGATAGTAAAACAAACCTGTGTGTGTGTGTGTGTGTGTGTGTGTGTGTGTGTGTGTGCCTTGTTTATGCTACGTTGTAAGGCCCAGTTTTCTGAGTTTTACCAAATTGTGAGGCCCAACTGGTTCTTATGGGGCCCAAAGCCCGGGCCCCATAAGAAGAAGTCCCGTTGGTGGGTTAGGGGTTAGGTTTAGGACTAAGGTGTGAATTGAGGATGTGTTAAGGTTAGGTTTAGGTATGCATTGGTAATGGTTAGGTTTAGGGTAAAGGTCAGGGTTAGGCTATAGAAATGAATGAAAAATGAATGGAAGTCAATGCAATGGCCCCACAAAGATAGTAAAACAAACCTGTGTGTGTGTGTGTGTGTGTGTGTGTATGTGTGTGTGTGTGTGTCAAATTTAAACTGTAGGACGCCATATGGAGCAAGGTAACAGATTGTACATGACAGTTTCTACAAGCAGGGCCTTGTTAGGTGAAACATATTCTGTTTGTCCTCACAGCCTTACACAACCGTTCACTAAAAGGATAATTAACTGTTACTCTGAATAAAATAAACAGCACACGGTGGCAAATAAAACCTGCAATAAGAATCTGAAATTTTAATTTTCACTTTTTAAAAATAAGACAAATGAAACATGCTGAATACACGGAGCAATAAACATTTTTTAGACAATGACTGAACCGTCAAAACAATAATAATAATAAATAAATTAAAAACCTCAAGGCAAAACAAAAACCAAAACTGCCAGAACTGAACAGGCTATTCCCTTGGCTTGACACAACATATAAAATATACCGCATACAGCGAAAATGCCTCATACCGACAAAACTCTCAAAGCTTTCTAATGTATTTTTGTGGCCAAATAAAAGGCATGAATATTTTTCTATTTAAATACAACTCATTCACTTAGCTTGTAGTCTGGCTAGCCCAGACCTCAGACTGTACTGTTTGTACCAACACAGCTAATGCTAAGCTAACACCGCTAGCTTTCTGGCTAGCCCAGACCTCAGACTGTACTGTTTGTACCAACACAGCTAATGCTAAGCTAACACCGCTAGCTTCATCGGCTACACATAAAAAAAAAACGATCAGGAGGCTTTCAAACCGCTTCCATACCTTTTAAAATCTCTCATTAGCCGTCGTCTCGCCGGTGTGGACATCGATAACAAGGTGTTTTAAAAATTAGAAAACCTAAACTATACTTAAAACGAATAGCGATCCAAATCCGGCGTTTTCTTCCGCTCGCTGCTCTTTTCTTCTTCTCCCCAAAACAACTGGCTCGCTATTTATGGTGACGTCGGCTGATTGCACATACACGTACAGCCGTGCTGACGTCACCAAACACGTTCATGACGATTTCTTACATAGTTTAAACATTGATTAAAGGATAACTTAATTTCTATTGGCATACATTGCCACATTCAGCTTGAATTGTATCTAGCAACTAATATTTACTTAGGAAACTGACAGATCATAAGCTCAGAATAAGTGCTGAAAATGACTCTCAGCTACTACCACAACCAAGTTTAATTAAAGCAGTATGTCTGAATTATGGACACCGCACCTTTATGTTTTTAAAGACAGCTGACTGTGAAGGTCAAGTTCAATTGGACTGACTTCAAAAACTCCACTTACTGAAGATATCAATAAAATGTCTGTTTGTGAGATATTGCGCTAACAGGCAGGCAGACTTTACTCTAAATAGGCTATGTCAGCTGCCTAATTATAGTAAAGTACACTAAAGTATGAAAGTACACCTAATTTTAAGTTTGTAACCATTTTTTGTGTTTTTTAGGTCAGTTGACTGCAGCAGCCATGTTGAATAATGTTAACTTAAAATTTTAATTCGTTGTAGATGTACAGCCAATGATTACTTTCATACACATTTTCACAAGTGCGTTTAAAGTGGTCTATCTGATTTCCTGTGTTGAAGCTACTTGCTTTTTGTTTATTTGGTTCGAGTAAACAAGCTTCAAACATTTGTTGAAGAATATATGTGTGCTTATTAGAAAAAAAGTAATGACTTTATTTTATTTTTAAACAAAATCTAATTTTCATGATTATCTTAGGGAAAAATGTGCTTACAGGTGCCGTTGCTTCAAAAGGACATGTAGCATCCTGCCAGGAATATGTTTCCTAAGAATGCAGACTAGAACAAAAGAGATAGAAAACTTTAATAATAAAAATAAATAGTCGACTGGGCTGTGACAAAAAAATGGAGATTAAACCAACTAGGACGGGGAACGGGTGCCGAGCAAACAGTATGACAGAGGTGGGACTGGGAGTATCTGGACTGGAAGATTGGCAAATGTAGGATAGGTGAGTAATGAGGAAAATAACTGACTGAGGAAATGCAAAGGTGAATGACAGGAGAAACAGGAAGTCAACAAGAAAGCATAAAATAAAAAATAAAAAACACAAGGAACACCATGACAAAACAAACTGAAGCTATAATGACAAAAAGAAGAAAACCACCACAGATCCATGGATCACGGCAGCATGCACCTGATTTAATCTCTTACAGTATGGATGAATGAAAACATATCCATTTTCTATACCTGCTTGATCCATGCAGGGTCTCAGGGAGCTCCTTCCTTCCTCCAACATTTCTTGAACAGGGAACCCCCACGACAGGTTGCAACTCCATCACAGCAGCTGAATAACAATTGAAAATAAAAATTCATGCATCGTATTCTCATAATCTACTTACTACAAAGTAGCTTACCGTATAATCACCATAATCTACCTGAAGCAAATGTACACTGATTGTATATCCCAGTGATTATAACATAAAATCAACAAAACTGGCAGACTGATTATCAGAAGTGCAAGAAGTCACAAACAGAAAATATAGTAAATACGTTTAAATGGCATCCAAAACAATCAAATAATAACGTAATAAATTTAGACATATGGTGCCAAATATTTCTATGTTTAGTAATGTTAGCATCAATATGTTTGAATACTTTGCTGTACTAAACAGACTGAAAAAATACACAAGATATCTCTAGTGACTTTGCAAACTGGAGGTTCAGCCCAATATTTTGTCTGTGCATTGGTTCAATTTGACCAAATGCAAGAAAAAAGAGAAATATATGAATTTTAAAATTAATATAGCATCATCATTCATCCATTCAACCTTTATTTAAACAGATAAGACACACTGAGCCTCAAAGACTCATTTACAAGTGAGATCTGTTGGACAGACAATAAAAGTGGTGAACAATAACACATAGGGTTTGGAGACAAAAAAATTCCTAACACATTTTTGACCTCTCCTTGAAGGTCAAAAATGTGGTAATGAAAAAAAGTCTCGCACACAAGCACATAATGATGCCGACATTACACAGAGAGCAGGGGGGGACTCAAAGGCGGTTTGAGCAGCCAGCTCATAGATCTGTGCACACTAATGGGGGGTGGAGGGGGGGAGCTGCCAAGGTTGACTAGAGACGAGAGTCCTGAAATGATGACAGAATGTTTATTCAACTGTGCTCCTCTGAAAAGTCTGTGGAATTTCTCAGTAGCAGGTTTGGGAGGGGGATGAGAGCATGAAGTTTACAAAAACTTCTCAGGCGTGTTGAGATAAGACGGCCTATCAAGGCCAGTCGGGGAGCCAAATGTCAGATAAACATGATTGTTTTGGGAACAGGCAGAACTTTAATGACATCTACCTTCAGTCTGTGTCGGTCCACTCGCTTCCGAAAATGTCCAAATTAAAATGACCAAACAAATGGAACGTGCCTGAAAAAAATCCCTGAGATCTGATGCATTCAGCCAAAAGTCTGGGTTCTCGAGACATGAACAAAGCCATCATGTAAGGCAGGCAGCCTGACCAGGTCCAGATTAGCCGCCACCGTCTAAATCCAATTAAATATGCGTCCTTAAGATCCACAGATGACAGCAGAGATAGACACATCATCAAGTCTTCCAAGTCGATGAGATATCCAGCTGTGTGCATGCCAACAGGGCAAATCGGCTCGCCTACAGCCTGTCTTCTTTTTGAAGAAATGTTATCAGTTGTGTTGAGGGACCAACTGACCAAACTGAAGTCCATAGTTATGATTCGGAAGTTTTGAAGAAGAGAGGCTCTCAGACAGTTTCACAGACAAGACGAAGCAAAAACAAACCGGAGACCGAGAGGAGACGTCCGCCCTTGAGAAGAGCAAGTGTTGAATGAAGCTCAGCTCTTGACAGTCCACTGCTGCTTATCGAAGGGCCTGAAGCCCTCTGAGCTCTTTTTACTGTGAGAATGCGGGTCACACATGAGCAAACGGATCGACCACACCTCCTCCCTGCAACCAGGAACTAAAAGCATGTTTCCTTTCAGAACACTTGGCACATTTACATCATGTGCTACGTCAGCTCTTTAGGGAAGAAACAGATCTGGGTTTGAGTTTTAAAGGAAAATGTACAATTTTAGAATCAAATGTGCAGCATTTTCCTAGTTTGCTGCTTTTGCTGATGAAGAAAGTTTGTTTTGTATTTGTTTGTCCGCTTCATGGAGAAGAAAGGTGATCTGGTGGAGTGTGTGTCAGCAGCTGGACAAAAACCTGAGTCCAGTCAAAACTGGCAGGAAGAGTCTCACCGCTGAGCTCAGAGGCTTTTAATAGAAAGAGCAAAGAAACACAGCAGCTCTGCTTTGTTATTCTCTCAAACATACCCAAAGAGACCTACTCATTGTCTTTATTGATTTGAACACACATGTTCCAAACATTTTTTGCCTTAACAGCTTTATGAAGGTCTCATTCCTCATCCAACGTCCAATATGAAAATAACTTCACTGCGGTCTTTCAAACAAAAAACTAACAAAAAAAAATGGACATGCTATTTATTGCAATGCAGTTTTGATATCATATGAAAACTGCTGCACATAAACTTTTTAAAACTGCTTTAGAGAGACATTGAAAACATGTGAATTAACAGTAGAAAAATAAAGTATTTTATGCAATGTTTTCAATTTTAGTGTCAGATTTTTTTACTTGCACTTATTTAGGACTTTTTTTCTTTCTTGTTTTTTTACATAAAGACCCAAATTTCTTTCCTTAATTCTTTCCCAGTTTTCAGAAATGCATAATAATAATAATAATTCATTCATTCAACCTTTATTTATACAGGTTAGTCCCACTGAGCCTCGGGGACACATTTACAATAATAATAAAAGATTTAGGGCGGCACGGTTGTGTAGTTGGTAGAGCTGTTGTCTCTCAGCGAGAAGGTCGCCGGATCGAATCCTGGCCCGAGAACCATTCTGGATGGATTATTTTTAGTAGAAACGTTTCACCCTCACTCCAGAGGGCTTCATCAGTCAGAGTAGTCCAGATGACCTGATTGAGAATGATTGGATTTGATACCTGGATTATTGAGCATGAACTTTCTTGTCTTGAACCACTTTGGCTGTGGCTGCCTGCCTGGGAGGAGTCGACGAGGGACAGGACGGCCTCCAGAAACCATCTTGGCTCCAGCAAACTGGTTGGTCCACTTAAGTTGTTTACTTGGTGGGGGAACAGTGTGCTGGAACTACTCTGACTGATGAAGCCCTCTGGAGTGAGGGTGAAACGTTTCTACTAAAAAGAAACTGTCCAGATGACCTGATTGAGAATGATCGGATTTGATACCTGGATTATTGAGCATGAACTTTCTTGTCATTCTGGAAGGAGTTTGCATGTTCTCTCTGTGCATGCGTGGGTTTTCTCCAGGTACTGTACTCTGGTTTCCTCCCACAGCCCATAAACATGCATGTTAGGCTGATTGGTAACTCTGAATGTTCCCTAGGTGTGAGTGAGAGTGAATGATTGTTTGTCTCTATGTGTTGCTGTGATGGACTCGAGACCGGTCCAGGGTGTCTTCCACCTCTCACACACTGCTGGCTGGATATGGGCAACAATGACCCCCATGACCCAAAAAGGAAGAAGCGGGTAAAGATAATGGATGACTGGATAAAAGATTTAGATGAAAAATAGAATACAGACCAGTCAATTCAACTTTCCCTTAATTGCATTTTCCCCCCAGAAAAACACAAGATAAATGACATGAAAACAACTTTATAAATGTAGAGATGTCTGTTTTACCAGTATACTAACGTGTGCATCTACAATGGTGTGCAGATGTTAAAATTCTGCCACATTTGTGATGTTTATTAGGCTAATTTTCCTCCATGCATCTGTATGACATTGTGCACAAATGGGTACATTTTCTCCCGTTGTTGGAGTGGGAAAAAAAAACGTTTTGGCCAAAAAGTTGGTTAAGTACTGTATTCATAAAATAGATTTATTTACAGTGCAAAATATATCTAATTGTGTGACTGTTTTCCACCTACTAGAGTCTAGTAGGTGGAAAACAGTCAAGACAAATGCATTCAGTTTAAAAACATCCTAAAAGTATATTTTTCATGCTGAAAATCGCTGTGATTGAAACAAACCAGGATAGCACGGTGGTGCAGTAGAGCTGTTGCCTCTCAATGAGAAAGTCGCCAGATCAAATCCTGGCCGGGGTGGCTTTCAGTGTGGAGTTTGCATGTTTTCTCCGAGCATGCATGGGTTTTTTCCAGGTACGGTACTCCAGTTTCCTCCCATAGACCAAAAACATGCATGTTCAGTGACAGCTGGAAACGGGCACCAGTGACCCCTGTGACCCGAAAAGGAAGAAGTGGGTAAAGATAATAATAATAATAATTAATTCAATTTATAACGCACTTTTCATTACTGAAAATCTCAAAGTGCTACACATATATTGAATGCTACACACATTCATAAACCGGTGGCGGCAGACTACCATGCAAGGTGCTTTCCAGTCCTACCGGGAGCAACTCAGGGTTAAGTGTCTTGCCCAAGGACACAACGACACATAGTGCGGGTCCCGGGAGTCGAACCGCCAACTTTCCGATTGGGAGACGACTGCCATTACCACTACACCACGGCCGCCCGTAAGATAATGGATGGATGGATGGATGAAACAAACCATCACTTTCTGTGCAGATCAGGATGTCATTCCCCACTCTAAAGATAAGTTTGGTCTATATGAAAACCTGATGGCTGCTCTGGATGGACAGGGAGTGTTGTGGGGGACGTACCGAGAACCTCAACATGTGCAGCTGCCGTCAGCACTAATGAGGAGCAAAGCTTTAAAAAGGTGGAAGCAAAGTGTCTCATTAGAGCTGTGGTGTCACGTGCCGTCTGCACGAACCGTGGTAATTAAATGACAGCTGAGTTAGTGACCGCCGGCCACGGCTGCAGAATCAAAGTCAGATTTTAGGATCTTTGAAAGACAGAGGCAGTTTTAACTCATTAAATGGCTCAGAGTATGACTGAACAGATTTTTTGAATGAAAGTGTTGCAGAGTTTTTGAACAATCATTTGGATTTTATTCTTCTTGCTTTGTTTGTTCTTGTTCAATCGTCCCACCCGCAGCTCAAGTGTTAATATCAAAACAGGACCAAGATCTTTTTAATTCTGAATGTTTAACAAGCGGATGCACATTTCAGGAAAAAAGCTCTTGATGTTCACAAAGATCATGAAAAAAAAGTTAACATTTAATCCATTTTCATATGAAACATTATATTAACACTTCTGACCATACAAACATTATATTAACACTTCTGACCATATCTGTGTTATGCTAAAGCCAGCATACAGGCCACTGGTGAAAGTCACAAAACCAGTCCGCAAGCAGATACGAGTGTGGCCAGAGGGGTCTTCAGAGGCACTCCAGGACTGTTTTGACACCACAGATTGGAGTATGTTCAAAGAAGCTGCTACCACAAACAACACCACATGTCTCCAGGAGTACTCAGACACTGTATGTTCATACATCACCAAGTGCATTGATGATGTAACCAACCTTAAAACCATCACTGTTCGGGCTAACCAGAAGCCATGGCTGACAGCTGAGGTTCACAGACTCCTGAAAGCCAGGAATGCTGCCTTCAAAGCGGGAGATCAGGTGGGCCTGAGGGCAGCCAGAAACAACCTGGACCGGGGCATCAGAAAGGCAAAGAGGCAGTATTCCGGGAAAATAGCTCACCGTTTCAAGGACAGCAGGGATACACGCAGTCTGTGGCAGGGAATACAGACCATCACAAACTACAAACCATCCCCCCAGACCTGTGACAGCTCAGCCTCTGCGCTGAATGAACTGAATGAGTTCTTTGCTCGGTTCGAGACAAGTAACAGCACACCAGCACATAAACTCCCCCCCTCTCCTGATGGCCAGGTGCTGACGCTGTCCTCAGACAGCGTAAGGCGATCATTCATCAAGATTAACGCCCGGAAGGCCTCTGGTCCTGACAACATACCTGGTCGTGTGCTGAAGGACTGTGCAGGGGAACTCGCAGCGGTCTTCACGGACATCTTTAACATCTCACTGAGCCAGGCCATCGTCCCCACCTGTTTCAAAGCCACCACCATCATCCCTGTCCCAAAGAAGGCAACGCCCGCATGCCTCAATGACTATCGCCCAGTAGCACTCACCCCCATCCTGATGAAGTGCTTTGAACGGCTAGTCATGAAAAGCATCACATCTGTCCTCCCTGCCTCCCTGGATCCCTTCCAATTTGCATACCGACCTAATCGCTCAACCGACGATGCCATCTCCTCTGCCCTTCACACAGCTCTCACACATCTGGACACGAAGGACTCCTATGTTAGAATGCTGTTCATTGACTTCAGCTCGGCATTCAACACCATCATCCCCCAACAGCTCATCCTTAAACTGGACAGTCTGGGGCTGAACACCTCAATGTGTAACTGGCTGCTAGACTTCCTGACCGGGAGACCACAGACAGTGCGGGTCGGGAGTAACACATCTAGCACCATCACATTGAACACAGGGGCCCCACAAGGATGTGTGCTGAGCCCCCTTCTATTCACCCTGCTAACACACGACTGCACACCATCGTACAGCTCCAACCACTTCATCAAGTTTGCGGACGACACAACAGTGGTGGGTCTCATCAGCAACAACGATGAGACGGACTACAGGAACGAGGTGAGCCGCCTGGCCTTGTGGTGCGGACACAACAATCTCACTCTCAACGTGGAGAAGACAAAGGAGATTGTTGTGGACTTCAGGAAGAGGGATGCCCAACATGCCCCTCTGACCATCAACAGCACCGCAGTGGAGAGAGTAGACAGCACCAAGTTCCTGGGAGTGCACGTCTCAAAGGACCTGTCCTGGAGCAGGAACACTGCAGCACTGGCAAAGAAGGCTCACCAGCGTCTCTACTTTCTCCGCAAGCTGAAAAGGGCTGGAGCTTCAACCCCCATCATGAGCACCTTCTACAGAGGTGCCATAGAAAGTGTCCTGACCAGCTGCATCACTGTGTGGTTTGGTGCATGTACTGCATCCTGCCGCAAGAGCCTCCAGCGCATTGTGAGAGCAGCTGAGAAGATAGTCGGCACCTCCTTCCCCTCACTGCAGGACTTACACAGCAAACGCCTCACTCGGAAAGCCCACCGCATGGCAGGTGATCCCACACACCCACTACACAGCCGCTTTAGACTGCTGCCATCAGGGAGGAGACTGAGGAGTCTCCAGGCTCGAACCAGCAGACTGAGAGACAGCTCTGTTCATCAGGCAGTCAGGATGCTAAACACTCTGCCTGCTCTGCCCCCCCTCCCATTTGAACTGCCTTAACACTAAAACTTTCTCACACATTACCACACAACACAAAGATTTTAACACTGGACTCTGTGTCATCAAACGGGTTATTCACTAAACTCTCGGTCATGTGCTCATACAGTTTGCACTACTTCTCATACTTGCACTAATGTTTGTATTACATCACTGCCTATAATCATAATACTGTTTACATTCTCTGTTTACATTTATTAATACTGTTTACTTTTATTACTACTGCTTACATTTAATTACTACTGTTTACATTTACAGTACACTACTCTAATATCTACACCACTGCTGATACATATACAGTGTGCTCTGAACGGTCTTATTTAGGGATGCCCAATGTGCCTTACTGCATATGCCACTTTTTGCCTCTATAACAACATCAACTACTACCTCATACATATACTGTGCACATTAACTCATACGCTGCTTTGCCACTTTGCAAATGTCAATGCTAGAAACCTTTAGTTTATTTTAGTTATACTTTTTATACTTTTTTTATACTAGTATGCAAAAACTCAGGACAGTATTATGTTCATTAAATGTTTAATGTTTTAGTTTTAGTTTTAGAGTTGGTGTAAATTTTCATACTCTTATACCACTATGCAAAAACTCAGGACAGTGTTAGTTTTACTATTTTATGCTTATGTCTATTATTATATGTTTCAGTGTTTCAATGTTTAGATGTTTACTGTTGCACCGAGGGACTGAGAGAAACGCAATTTCGGTCCTGTGTATGTCCTGTACAGTACATATTGCAGATCTGACAATAAAGTTGACTTTGACTTTGACTTTG
>JBBPBX010000910.1:92710-109675 GCA_038048925.1 Garcialebias charrua | reverse complement strand
GGTGACTGTACAGTACTGTACATGTATTCATTTCTAAAAAATATATATATATTATATATTTTTTTTGGTGATCCTACTTACGAATTTTCGACATACGAGCGGCTCGTAGGTACGGAACTCGCTCGTAAGTCGGGGACTACCTGTATATGTTAAAGTGTTTAACAGCATTTTTTTTTTCCCTGAAGGCTAGAATTACACTAGACAATGATCTTTGCTGCTTTTTGTAATTTATTTTTAGTAAGTGACTGTGACAGGTTTTTGTTCTGCTTATTGTTTCTTTGGAGTAGCCTGAAGTTGAAATTCACAACAGCACACTTTGTTTTTTTCTCGTTACGTTAAATGAGGCTGTGGTTTATTAAACCAGTGTCATGACAGCACCAGAGAATGAAGTGTCATTATTTCAGTGGCTGTAGACATTTCCTGAAAATGTTACACACACAAGGTTTGTTCATATTGCACGTCTACAGCTGGTCCAAAATGCTGCAGCTTGATTCTTAACTGGTACAGGCCATCGAGAGCACATCACACCAGTTTTGGCCTCCCTGCACTGGGGAGGCTGCTGAACTCAGATCCAGTTTAAAATACTCATGTATGTTTTTAAATCTCTGAACAATTCCGCTCCACCTTATCTCACTGACCTTCTGCAGCCATATGTCCCACCATGCTCTCTGATTCTTGACCTGCCATTGTGTATCTGTTCCTCTCAAACCCAGCCGGTCGAAGCAGATGACCACTTGTCCTGAGCCTGTTTCTGCTAAAGGTTTCTTCCTCATAAGGGAGTTTTTCCTTTCCACTGTTGCCTTTGTGCTTGCTCAAGATGGGAGTTTTGTGATGGATTTAAATTCAAAGCAGTCTGCTCCTCGGATAAATAATATTAACATTATTTTTTATTTATGAATGTTTGTTCAGTGCCTGAGACAACTTCTGTTGTGACTTGACACTATATACTGTAAATAAACTGAATTGAACTGGATTGAATTGTAACTTCTTAACATGTTAAGAAAACGTGTTAGCCTTGACATCAATGTCATGGAAGTAAAGAGATTACCGCTTGCATTAGCATTGCCAATCAATTTTTTTTTTTGAATAAGTGTTTTTTTTTTCTAATCAACATCAGACATACAGTTCAAATCATCTACTGATGTTGCTAAATTATTTCATGATTTCTTGGATATTTCTTCAAAAGTCCAGGTTAAATAAGATGTTTTGTTTGCAAATGTGTTTTGTATCTTGTATGGATGCTCTGACTGTGATATCAACTTAATTTGAAAGCCATTTTAAAACATAATTAAGGTTTATCCTCTTTAATTGATGTATTTTTTATGTTTAGCTCTTGAGCTCTGTTTTAAAAAGTAACTCTTGTTTTTGTGTTTTTATCACATCAAAGGCGAACATTGGGAGCCGCCTCATCTGCTTATTTGTGGAAGTCTCCAAGTCGTTGCTCCAGCATCAACAGCCTGGTTAGCAGCGTTTCACACACACAGGTAATCTGATTATTAGCTGTGAATTAACTGAGTTAAAAACAAACAAAAAATGGCTACTTGTGATAAGAGTTTACAGCATGTGACAATAGATCTCCTTTCTCTGTTTCCTGGTTCTGACCAGGCACGGGAGTGTCCTCCAATTCCAGACATGACTCAAAGTCTGCTTGGTGAACCTTCTGCGTACAGCATTTCAGAAAATCTCCGCATCGAGCTTGATCAATCTGAGCTTAGACAGCGTGAGCTTTTGCTACAGGTACAGGAGTTGGACCATGAAGCTGCTGAACTCAGAGTTGTTGTCAAAGACCTTCACAAGCAGTTATCGGTCCTTTCAGCATCTAAAGCCGCCAAGCTGAATTCAGAAACGGGTCTCGAGAACAGAGTAAATCACCACCTCGGAGAATCGGCTATTACTGATTTGCATGAGAGACTCACAGCTGCTGAGGATAAAAACATGGAGCTTCTTTCTAAGTTAGACGAGGCTCTCAATGAAAAGGGACAACAGACAGCTAGCTACGGTGATTCAGCTTGGAAAATCCAGGAACTCCTAGAGAAAGTGAAGACTGCAGAGGAGGAGAGGTTAGAGGCAAAGAGAGAGGCCGAGGCCAGGGCCAGACACTCGGAGCGATTGTCACAGCAGCTAAAACTCAGAGAGGAAGAGTTGAGGCACGGTGAGGAGAAACTGTCTGAAGTGACAACCAGCGCTCACGACGAAAGAGAAGAGGCGCTTGCACGACTGGAGGAGCTCCAAAGTGTGGTCAGTCGAATTCAAAGTGCGCTGACGTTAAAAGAGAAGGAGACGGGAAACTTGAGGGCCCAGTTCCAGGACGTGCAGGCCTCTTTGGACCGCAGGGAACGACAAGCAGAGGAACTGAGGAAAAGACTGCAGGAAGAGAGGGATGAGGTAGTGCAGAGATGTGGTATGAGCTGCGAGGAGCTCGAGAACCAGATGTTGGATTTAAGAAGAACTTTAAAGAACAAAGACAAAGAACTAGCTGCCAGTTCTGAACACGTCAGACGTTTGGAGGAGCGGGTAGAGAAGCTGAACGTTGGGAGAGAAACTCTGTGCTCTCAAGTTGATGATGCTGACGCCATGTTATGTAATGACATTGAGAATGCTCAGGACTACAAAACCCAATGCAGCAGTCTCATGGGAATGAACACAAAGCTTCTCCAAACCCTTAGCAAGAGTGAAACGAGCCTGGCAGAGCTGACCGAGAGCCGTGCTGCCCTCTTAGAGCAGCTGACTGCTTTGAAAGCCTCTGAGAAGCACCTGACAGGTAGAATAGAAACGGCAAACATGAATGTAGAAGACAGAGAAAAGAAGCTTTTAGAGGAAAACCTGCAGCTTGAGGAGACGGTTCAGAGGACGTTCTTTCAGAAGAAAGAATCAGATGCTCAGGCAAAGAAGTTAGAGCAGGAAAACCTGAAGCTTTTAGATGCTCAGTCCTCACTGCAGACACAGTTAACTGCTACTCAAGAGAAGCTGAAGCTTTTGACTTCTAAAAACGACGTGCTAGGGAAGAGCCTTACAGTCTCCCAAAGAGGTGAAGCAGAGACACTCCAGGAAACTGAAGACAAGCTGAGAGCCCAAACTGTGACACGCAGCATCCTGCAGGCTCAAACAGACGAGCTGGAGAGCAAAACTGGAGAGCGTCACCGTGAAGAAGGAGCCGCAGGATGCACTGAAAAAATGCAAAACCATGATGGTGAACATCAGACCTCCTCACTAAAGAACAAAGAGGCCCCAATCAGGCTGGCCATAGCTGAAGCTCAGTTGGAGCTCAACGTAGGGGAGGTAGCCAGGCTAAGAGAGGAGGTGGTGGAGCTCAGGGCTCAGCTGCTGGCAGGAAGTGAGGAGAAGATAGAAGTCCAAACCCTGCAGGAGGGGACGGAGGCCTCCAGAGAAGATCTCTGTAGATCCCAGGTAGAAGAGCTAAACCGCCGGCATGTTGATGATATCCTTAGCTCTCGGGAGCATGAGGAGGCTCTTATCTGTGAGCGTGACTGTGAGGCCCCGGCTCGAGCAGGTCTGGCTGCGGAGCTGACGAGCTGCAGGGAGGAGCTCGATGGGCTGAAAAAGAGCTACGAAGCCTTGTGTCTGGAGAACAACGAATCGCAGGAGGCACTTCACCGAGCCCACACGGAGACAGCCGAGCTCGGTGTGAACGTCTGCATGCTGACCGCTGAGAAAGAGGAGGCTCGTCTGCGCTGGGAGGGCCTGTCAACAAGGCTGCAGGAGCTGGAGGAGGAGGCGGCTCAGGAGGCGCAGAGACTGAACACCTGCTTAAAGCAGCTCCAGCAGGAGAACTCAGAGCTGCACAGTCAGCTCTGCAACAACAAGAATCTTCTGGCTGTCGAGCAGAAACTGCAGGCCGAGCTGAACGAGGCCCAGCAGGAAGTGGAAACAGCACGAAAGACGACTCAGGAGGAGATTCAAGTTCTTCAGCTGGAACACAGCAGCCAAGCCACGTCCCACAAAAAACAACTACAGGTCAGATATGTGACAAAGGCTTTAATATCTGTGCATGCTTTCAATGCACTTTTCTTTCTTATGTTATACCTTATTTAGATTTCAACACGAGCAAACTCCTTTGTGTAGGACACTGAGCTCACCTGGAAAAAAAAACCATGACAGAATGACAGAAAAATGTTCTGCAAAAAAAGCAATAGATTTGTAATAATAATAAGTGACCTGAGAAAATGAGTTCCTGTACAGAGGGTTATACTGTACTGTACTGCAAACACAAACTAAAGTAAGACGTACATTCTGTTATTAGTCTACCTGAGGCCTGTTCTATAAAGCAGGGTTCATTGTGAATGGTTTTAAATTTAGTTCTTTATTCACTATGAATATTTGTCATCTTGTAATGTTTACATTTTAAACTAGTATTGTCGGCCTTATATGATATGATTTTTTCCCAGAAGGTGAATCAGGAGTTGCGGGAAATGAAACTACAGCTGGTTACAGAGCAGGAGAAAGCTGACAGATTAGAAAGCAAACTCGAGCAGGTGGAGGTGAGTTTACTCTGATGTCTGGGAAATGATATGAATATCCAAAGTACTATGAAAAAAACTGAAGTAAACTGAAAGGACATTCTGTTTGCAGAGACAAACCTTGGCTTTTTTTGTTGTTGTTTTTCTGAAATGTTAAAAGCCAAATACAGCTGTTGTTTTCCTCGGCAAAAAGTACAAATTAGACTGGTATGTGTTATAAAATTAGAATATCATGAAAAAGTGTATTTATTTCAATAATTCCATTCAAAAAGTGAAACTTGTATATTATATTCATTCATTGCACACAGACTGATATATTTCAAATGTTTATTTATTTTAATGTTGATGATTATAACTGACAACTAATCTTCTTCTTTCGGCTTTTCCCTTTTCAGGGGTCGCCACAGCGAGTCATCCTCCTCCACCTCACTCTGTCCTCTGCATCCTCTGTCCTCACTCCAACTACCTTCATGTCCTCTCTAACTGCATCCATATATCTCCTCTTTGGTCTCCCTCTTTGTCTTTTTCCTGGCAGCTGCATTTCTAACATCCTTCTACCAATATACCCACTGTCCCTCCTCTGGACATGTCCAAACCATCTCAGTCTGGCCTCCCTAACTTTATCTCCCAGTTGTTCAACATGTGCTGTACCTCTGATGATCTCATTCCTGATCTTATCCATCCTTGTCACTCCTAAGGAGAACCTCAGCATCTTCATTTCTGCTACTTCCAGTTCTTTCTCCTGTCTTTTTGTCAATGACACTGTCTCCAGACCATACAACATAGCTGGTCTCACCACTGTCTTGTAAACTTTTCCTTTGACCTTTGCTGACACCTTTTTGTCACAAATCACTCCTGAAACTTTTCTCCATCCACTCCATCCTGCCTGGACTCTCTTTTTCACCTCTTTACCACATTTCCCATTTTCCTGGACAGTGGACCCCAAGTACTTGAAGTCCTGCACCTTTGTGACCTCTGCTCCTTGTAGCCTCACTGTTCCACTGGCCTCCCTCTCATTCACACACATGTACTCTGTCTTACTACGGCTGACTTTCATTCCTCTTCTTTCAAGTGCATACCTCCACCTCTCCAAGTTCTCTTCCACCTGTTCCCTGTTCTCACCACATATCACAATGTCATCTGCAAACATCATAGTCCATGGGGATTCCTGCCTGACCTCATCTGTTAGTCGGTCCATCACCAGAGCAAACAAGAAGGGGCTCAGAGCCGATCCTTGATGCAATCCCACCTCCACCTTGAAGCTATCTGTCACTCCTACAGCACATCTCACCACTGTCCTGCTGTCTTCATACATGTCCTGTACCAGTCTAACATACTTTTCTGCCACTCCAGATTTCCTCATGCAATACCACACCTCCTCTCTTGGCACCCTGTCATATGCTTTTTCTAAATCCACAAACACACAATGGAGTTCTTTCTGACCCTCTCTGTACTTCTCTATCAACATCCTCAAAGCAAAGATGGCATCTGTGGTGCTCTTTCTTGGCATGAAACCATACTGCTGCTCACAGATAGTCACCTCTTGTCTAAGCCTTCCTTCCACAACTCTCTCCCAGATCTTCATCGTGTGGCTCATCAACTTAATTCCCCTGTAGTTGCTACAACTCTGTACATCACCCTTGTTCTTAAAAATGGGAACCAGCACACTTCTTCTCCATTCTTCAGGCATTTTCTCACCCTCAAATATTCCATTAAATATTTGAGTCAAAAACCTCACTGCCATCTCTCCAAGACATTTCCAAACCTCCACTGGTATGTCATCAGGTCCTACTGCCTTCCCCTTCTTCATTCTTTTCAGAGCTTTCCGGACTTCACCCTCACTAATCTTTCCCACTTCCTGGTCCACAGTTTCTATGACCTCCACTCTTCTTTCTCTTTCATTCTCTTCATTCATTAGCTCCTCAAAGTAATCCTTCCATCTTCCCATCACACTCTCCTCACTTGTTAGAACATTCCCATTCCCATCTTTAATAAGCCTAACCTGCTGCACATCCTTTCCAGCCTGATCCCTCTGTCTTGCCAATCGGTACAAGTCCTTCTCGCCCTCTTTACGCCAAAAATACACTACACGCGTTGCAGCTCCGCCCCGCTCCGGTCCGACCTCCGCAGCAAATACGCACCCATTATAATCAATGACAGAATTTACACTGGCTCCGCACGGCGGCGGCGAGCTGCGGAGAGCGGACGGCAGTCCGTCAAAATTAGAAATTTTTCTATTTCTGCCGGACGCCGGAGCTGTGCCGGAGTCAACTTTTGAAGATTACGTCGCACCAACAGGAAAAGGAACGAGCACAACTTCCGTATTTACAAAATAAAATCACCACGGGCGGACTAATCCTAGCTCTATACGGATTTATTTGTACAAAAATGCTGTCAAACTATCATTTATGACTACGCCTACAAACGCAATACAAGAAATAAAAAGAAATACAAGAAATAAATAAAGTATTTTATTCTGAAATGTAATACATCACTTCCTGTTGCTCAAACCATGTCCTGTAGCTCATTTACGAGAGAAGATCAAGGCAGCAGTATCTACAGTTGTTCTCTTTCTTCCACCGAGTGAATTGTTTTGTTCTGACTTATTATTTATCACTTGATTTATCGCGCGATCTCGCAATTCCCGCGCATGCGTCTCGGAGCGGCGCATCCACTCGGACCTGAGCTGAGCGCAGGTAGTGGAAATTGGACTCGCACAGCTGCGACCTGCGGAGCGGGGCGGAGCGGAGCCGCGTGTAGTGTATTTTTGGCGTTAGTGTCCAGTCTCCCATACAACTCATTGTACGCCCTCTGCTTTGCCTTAGCTACTTCCCTCTTTGCTCTATGTCCCATCTCCTTATATTCCTGTCTCCTCTCTTCAGTCCTCTCACTGTCATATTTCTTCTTGGCTAATCTCTTTCTTTGAATGGCGTCCTGCACTTCACTATTCCACCACCAGGTTTCCTTATCATCCATTCTCTGTCCAGATGACACACCAAGTACCTTCCTACCTGTCTCTCTAATTACTGTTGCTGTAGTAGCCCAGTCACTTGGAAGCTCTTTCTTACCACCCAGAGCCTTTAACAGCTCGTCTCTGAATTTCTCACAACATTCTTCCTTCTTTAGCTTCCACCATTTGGTCTTCTTCTCTGATTTTACTCTTTTTCTCTTCTTCGCAACAACAGTCATTCTACACACAACCATCCGATGCTGTCTGGCCACGCTCTCCCCTGCCACAACCTTACAGTCTCCAATCTCCTCAGGTTTCCTCTTCTACACAGAATGTAGTCGATCTGTGTACTCCTTCCTCCACTCTTATAGGTCACTCTATGTTCCTCCCTCTTTTGGAAATAGGTATTGACTATAGCCATTTCCATTCTCTTGGCAAAATCCACCACCATCTGTCCTTCCTGGTTTCTTTCCTTGACACCAAACCTACCCATCACTTCCTCATCCCCTCTGTTTCCTTCACCAACATGTCCATTCAGGTCTGCTCCAATCACTACTCTTTCCTCCCTGGGAATACTCGATCAGTCTGTGGCACAGCTCAGGTGTCATAAGAGCCTAGGTTGCTCTGATAGTGGCCTTCAGCTCTTCTGAATTGTTATCACATCTTCCTCTTCACAATACCCCATAGATTTTCTATGGGGTTAAGGTCAGGCGAGTTTGCTGACCAATTAAGAACAGGGATACCATGGTCCTTAAACCAGGTACTGGTAGCTTTGGCACTGTGTGCAGGTGCCAAGTCCTGTTGGAAAATTAAATCGACATCTCCATAAAGTTGATCAGCAGCAGGAAGCATGAAGTGCGCTTAAAACTTCCTGGTAGATGGCTATGTTGACCTTGGACCTCAGAAAACACAGTGGACCAACACCAGCAGATGACTTGGCACCCCAAACCACCACTGACTGTGGAAACTTGACACTGGACCTCAAGCAACCTGGATTTTGTGCCTCTCCTCTCTTCCTCCAGACTCTGGGACCTTGGTGTCCAAAGAAAATGCAAAATTTACTTTAATCAGAGAACATAACTTTGGACCACTCAGCATCAGTGCAGTCCTTTTTGTCTTTAGCCCAGATGAGACGCTTCTGACGCTGTCTCTTGTTCAAGAGTGGCTTGACACAAGGTATGTGACAGCTGAGCCCCTTGTCTTGCATATGTGCATGGTGGTTCTTGAAGCCCTGATTCCAGCTGCAGTCCACTCTTTATGAATCTCCCCCACATTTTGAAATGGGTTTTGTTTCACCATCCTCTCCAGGGTGTGGTTATCCCTATCACTTGTACACTTTTTTCTACCACATCGTTTCCTTCCCTTCACCTCTCTGTTAATGTGCTTGAACACAGAGCTCTGTGAACAGCCAGCCTCTTTAACAATGACCTTTTGGGTCTTGCTCTCCTTGTGCAAGGTGTCAGTGGTCGTATTTTGGACAACTGTCAAGTCAGCAGTCTTCCCCATGATTGTGTAGCCTACATAACTAGACTGAGAGACCATTTAAAGGCCTTTGCAGTTGTTTGGAGTCAATTAGCTGATTAGAGTGTGGCACCAGGTGTCTTCAATATTGAACCTTTTCACAATATTCTAATTTTCTGAGATACTGAATTTGTGTTTTTTTTAGTTGTCAGTTATAATCATCAACAATAAAAGAAATAAACATTTGAAATACATCAGTCGGTGTGTATTGACTGAATATAATATACAAGTTTGACTTTTTGTATGGAATTACTGAAATAAATAGACTTTTTCATGATATTCTAATTTTATGACCAGCACCTGTATATTTTGATTGGTTACCGTACTTTTTTCAGAATGTGATTTATTATTGACATTAAAAAAGTTTGATCAGTGTTTTAAAAAGCCACATTATTTTTTTTCCTCAGTGGTATGGACATTGGTGACAAAAACAACATATTTATAGACAAGTAAATAAAATGACCTACTTTAACACTAGAGAGATTTTGAACTATAATACTGTCTATGGCTACATACGCTCTGTTAAAATGTAAAAACTCAGGTGTTACATGGTGTAAATGAAAACTGTTACAACCTACTGGTTCAAATAGGTGTGGCACAATGAGATCCACACAACAAAAACTCCTAAATGAATAGTTGGGGAAAGCAAACAGCCATGCTGCAGCCTGCATCAACAGCCGAGTGTCTCTTAAACAGGCTGCTCACACCTGCAGGTGGTTGCAATAATTGCAAGTGAGGTTCCTACCTGAAACAACAGATTTTCACAATTTGTAACAAAGCACACATTTCATTTGAGTTGTGTTAAATGTTAGATGCAGTAATCATAATGTCATAGTCACAAGCGTAACTCATAAAGACCCCAAAAAATGATGTGCTTCTCTGCTGTACTGATCGCAGGCTGAGAATCAGAGATGTAACCAACAGATTGAGGAGAAAAACATCCAGATGGCCGAGTCGGCAAATCTCATCCTGCAGAAAGAAGACGAGATAAACCATCTGAAAGAAAATTTATCAAGGTGAGATACGGTGTTTATAATCACACTTTCTGAGCAAAATGAAACAGCTTTGATTAAAGCTTTTTATTTATTTATCTTGTGTATTTTTAATCTGGCTTCGTGTATAATTTTTACAATCTGCTGATGTTTTTCAAATTTGAGCTTAAAAATAAGGCTGAGATGATCACTGCCAAAGCCACCTGGGAGTCTGCCTGTGTTTTTGGACGTGCCGTGAGTCGTCTTGTTTACTCGCTGATTGCAGGTCTGAGGCTGGTCTGGCAGCAGCTCAGCGGGTCTGTCAGGAGATGGCTGAAAATTTACTGAAGGTCACTCAGGACAAACAGAGCTTTGATCTAAAGGCGGCTGCTGAACTTGATGATCTTTATCGAACCAAAATCAATTTGGAGGAGAGACTCGTGGAGCTCATCAGGTATATCAGGCTCATCTTTATTTTGTTCCATAACATTTGAGTCATTAAACATAGACTTTATTTTTATTTTTATTTACTTTCTTTAGTTTTTTATTGATCCGTATGCCAATATGTTGTTAGGATTGCTGTCTCACTACGTATTGTAAAGTGCCATTCCTGAGGGCTGTAAGAACACACTTGTTTGTGTTTCTTGCAGGGAGAAAGATGCACTTTGGCAAAAGTCGGATGCCCTGGAGTTCGAGCAGAAACTGCGGGACGAGGAGACAGAGCGAGACGTCAACCATTGTATAGGCTGTCACACTCAGTTCAGCTGGTGGCTCCGCAAATACAACTGCAGGTCACAAACTTCTCTGTACAAAGAAATATAGTCTTTTGTTAAGCAGATTACCGTATTTTTCAGACTATAGGTCGCACCCGAGTATATAATAATAATAATAATAATAATAATTTTATTTAAAAGAGCCTTTCAGGACACCCAAGGACACTTAACAAACCAACACAGTGTAATACAGAGCAAACATTATCAGTGACAAATTGAAATATAAAATACATAAAGGATATAAAATGGAAGATAAAAATACATTTAGTAAAGTTAGTGATAAGCTAGTCTAAAGAGATGGGTTTTCAGGGCAGTCTTGAACAGAGAAAGGGAGGTGGTGTTTCGAAGGTCTGGCGGTAGGGCGTTCCAGAGGTGAGGGGCAGAGCAGTATAGGTCGCATTGTCCAATTATTGCCAATTATTGCCAAAGAATTGGAAAAATCCATATATAGGTCGCACCTGAATATAGGTCGCACCTACGTCAAAATGTGGACCGTGTTTAGCTCTGCTGCAAATGTCTCTTCCACAGGAGCGCACAGCAAGGCTTTTAAGAAGATTAACACTTAAAAACAATTAATTGTTTGATAAAAAATTATAGCAAATATGTGTCTGAGCTGAACTTTTCTTTAATAAATGAATAATTTTAGCAGGATAAACACCTAAAAATATATTTGTTAGCTGACATTATTGTAAGAGTGTGTCTCAGTTTAATTTTTGTTAATAAATGATTACAAATCAGCTTATTTTATAAAAAGCCATATATAGGTCGCACCTGACTATAGGTCGCAGGCCATGAAAAAATGATAAAAAGCCGCAACCTATAGTCCGGAAAATACGGTAATGCACTTAATGGTGCTTCTTGTTAAATATTTTGGAATAGTTAAAAAAAAAGCTTCTAACTACTTTCATACTTTCCAAACCCCTGACGTTCAGAGAAATCAGTACAGTTGTATGCATTATACAGCCTTCCAATTTGTTCTACAAGATACAGACTCTTGTAATCAAAATGCGTTGAGGTAAACACAGATAAACGTCAAATAAACTTTTTCCTGAAGCCTAACATTTCACTTCCCCTTTAGAGTTATGAACTGTATATATTTTGTAAAGCTACATATCCTCTTCTTCAGCCTGGTCCTCTTTGTCTAAGGCAGTAATTGTAACTATGGTGACTGAGTTCATTATTGTATTGGTTAATACAGCGGATTTTGCTAAAATGCTCATTTTAATCAAAATAAACTTTTTTTTCATCCATAGTGTAACTGAATAGACCATCATGACAAAACCAAAAACTTCCTTTTCTATTTTAATGAGTGAAATAACTACACGTTATAAATTTTTCAAGCAGTTTAGCCCTCCAACTGGTGGTGCAGTATAACATTTGGAAAGACAGCTTTACATAGCCATGACCTTCAGTACATGCAGATCTGTGCAGATACCATCAAATCACAGATTGTGGAGCTCTCGAGATCAAATCTGGAGGGGAAAAAAAAGACTAAAGTTTGATGCATTGGAGAGGTGTTTTAAAATATACAATAATGTTTTATGCATGACTTATCTTTACATACACCTCTACAACTTGCAGCATCCTTTCATGTGTTTTATACAACTGAGATGTTTTTTGCTAACGCTGTGTCTTTGTCATGTTCTGTCCTCCAGGCTGTGTGGGCGTCCCTTCTGCTACTACTGCTGCAGCAACACAGTGAGCACCCAGCAGGGCAGCGGCAAAGAGCGCTGCTGTCAGAACTGTTACAACCAGCACAGTGCGGTAGTTGAGCGCCACCCACAGGTGGAAGGGACCCACAGCACACCAGGGTCACCATTCAGCCGCTTGCTGCAGACTACCCGATCACTGGCTGGTGTTGCAGGTGATTCAACGCCCACTGTTTAATATCAATGGGCACTTTTAATGGAGGCTGACAGTGTCTTGGTACACACAGTGCAATAAGAATATAAATGCATCAACAAACCTGATGTTTACTTTTCAGGGGAAGAGGAAGGAGAAAAGCCAGACGATGGTGTTTTTGATATTATCACAGAGGAGGAAGTGAGCGGCGTTAGCAACAGTCACTCTTTCACCTCTGCCTGCTCTCCTGGACATGACCAGCAGGGGGTGCCACAGCTGTAAATATCTCATTCAACACAATAAAAAGCACACAGCAACAGGATTTATAAACTGCAGCATGACGTGCTAATACTAAGCATCACAGCGGATTTAGTCTTAATTTTTACACCACCTTTTGAAGCGCTTCTATGAGTGCAAGTCTAGAAATGTTTGCAGAATAGAAGACAATAGGGGTAACATATTTAAAATAAATATTTTACTAAAATACAATTTTGTGGCAGTTATGTAAACACAGATCATTATTAGCAATATGATCTTTGACACATTAAGAGAAAACCATATTAGACAGCAATGGCTAAACGCATGCATGTGCTTATTAAATAAAAAGAAGAACCATTACACGATTGTATAAAAATGCATTTGTTTGTATATTTTTAATACAGTATTTGCATTCCTTCAGTTGTTACAAAACCTAACCTTCACTGATTTCACTTTTTAAATTCCAAAACATTTTAACCGAAAGAAACATGTGCAAGCTTACAAGAATCTTCACGGCTCACTCATTACACCAGCCTGCAGGTTTTAGTATGACTCGTGTGTCCCTGGCATCACATGTGTTCATTAAGTTCATGTTTTCGTTTCATTTTCACGATGCATTGTCATTTATTTGTTTGATTAGAAACCGCAGTGCGAGCACAGGAGACATCCCTTCAGAAGATGCCGAGGACCTCAGTGCTGCTGTACAGGATGCAGAGATCTGCCTGCTGAAGTCTGGAGAACTCACGTACGTTTCCGTCAAAGTGAAAAAATATTTGAAAAACCACAAGCGAAGCAGATTTGTGCTTACAATACCACATTTGACGTTAGTGCTGAAGAGGACGTTTCTGTGAATGTTTTGAGCTTAATTGAAAGGGAAAACTTAAAATATTAGGTGTGTTACAAGCGTCTTCTCCGAATATGTTTTACTTGTGTAAGTGGAAACGGGTTTGTTTTGTGGGAATGGAAAAACCTTAAAGGCCTCGTGTCAGAAGCCATCTGCTTTGTCGAGGAGCTGCTAAGCAACAAGCTAAAGCCTTCAGCTGCAGCTAAAATATATTTCAGGAGTCTACAGACGATGTTTTCTGAATGGTGGGGCTATTTTTGAGTCGCAACCTTTAGGAACAATCACTTCAAATAAAACTGGGTAAAAATAATGTAATAATAGCATTGACGTACCTAAACCCTGTGTTTGTAGGTCAAGGTAGTACAAATTTCATACTTACAAATTTTGAAAAAAAAAAACAATTTTTTATTGCTTTAGCGTCACTTAGACTCAAAGCTTAAAATGAATGAACTCTTAAAATGTAAAACTGGAATGTTGTGAGCGGTCAGACCTCTGCAGTTTAGTTCTTATCTCTGTAGATGTTTAATAGATGGCTTCATACTCCAATGCAACAGCAATTATTTTACGGAATCAGCTGCCTAAAATAGAAGTGTGCAGTTCATTTTGAATTAAAATGTACTGTAGAAATCTTATTGTATTGATTACTGTAACATGCATGAGATTTTATCTTTATGAACAGATCAAGTGACTGGATTGAGCTTTTATTTTGAAGAACACACCATCAAGTCTGTCAGCTTAGATCATCTCCTACAGTACACGTAGTCTTACCATGCTGGCTAAAGGGTTTGGCCATAGTTCTTTTAAATTTTCTTCTGCAGAGCAAACTACTACAAGAGAGTGATCATAAAGTTGTTTGTTTTTTACACTTTTAAAGAAATGTGTTTAAAGAGTCACTAAATTCAGCTTATCCAATAATAACTTTTCATTTTAAGTTAATAGTGTAGTTATGTTTGCATTTCCGTCAAATAAAAATATTTCTTTGATATGTTGTGTTTGTGCTGTAGGCTCTCTGTCCCATTCACGGTGGATGACATCTCAGAGTTTGGGGACAGCTCCCGGGAGCTTTTCATCAAGTCCAGCTGTTACAGCATCATCTCCATCAGCATGAACCCTCCTGGCCCCACTGTCTCCTGGACCTTTACCTCAGAACCAAAGAGCATCTCCTTCAGTGTGGTCTACAGGGAGAATGCAGAGACCCCCCTGGAGCAGGCCAAGGTGAGAGCCCAGCATCTGCTTCAACATGGATGTGCAGTGCATCATCTCTGAGAAAGGTGCTGGCTCCATTTCAGATCCAGGGATCAAGACTGACTGACTAAACACGACAGACACAGCCAAGTTAAAGCTGATATAAGGAAACAAAAAGACAGAGATCATTCCTCAGGATGAATTTACCCAGTGCCAACCCAATTCACCCCAAGAGTTTGTTGAGCTGTCTTGATAAAAACTTTCCGGTTTTAGTTTTCTTTCATAGCTCTCATGGTGTAACACAGACATTGTTATCAACTCGCTTGTTAAAGTGTCTAAACGAAAAACGTTGTTTTCGTCAGAAAATAAGAGAAGAAATGAGGATGCTGAATGAATATGTTGCTTCAGGGCTGATGGGGCAACTGTGTGTAATTGGAGAGTGGTGGCGCAGAGGTTAAAGAAGGTGGGACAGTGATCGGAAGGTTGCTGGTTTGACTCCCCGGACCAACAACATCAAAATGTGGGTGAAAAGGTGAAACTGCCTCCACCCTCATTTGCCCCACTCTGGACCCTTGAGCAAGGCCCTTAACCCCTACCATCTGCTTCCAAACAGGCCTCTCTTGTAAAATGAGTCCTTGTGACTCAATGAGACTACCTGTATCAATAAATGTAAAAAAAAAAGTGCTTCTAATCCCTTGTGTAAACATTACAGTAGTCCCTCGCTACTATATGGTTCGTTTATCGCAGCCTCGCTCTATCACGGTTTTTCAAAATAAGATTGGACATGACACACATTTGGCTGCTTGATGGATGAGCCGCACGATCGGCATGGAATTTTTATTTAAAATTAATTATTTTAAATTATTTAGCACCTCCTGCACCTCTGTGCAGCCCTTAACTGCTGCAGCTGATCAGCTGTTCACTGCAGAGCGGAGAAGTGGGCGTGGCGAAGTGCGTTTGCAGGTGGCAAAGAGCAGAGGAGGCAGGGAGCTGAAACCATGACATGCTGTGTTCTTTTAGAGCATTTAGAGCAGGGGTCACCAACATGGTGCCCGCGGGCACCCGGGTGCCCCCAAGGACCATTTGAGGTGCCCCCAGACCTGTTCTAAAAATAGCACAACTCACTACTAAGCTGCATTTAAATTTTCATTTTATTCAGTTGTTATTCTTTTTTTGTATTTACTGTATATATATATTTTAAAATTCTATCTTAAAAATATGTTCTTAAAAATATGTTTATTATACATTTTTTTCAATTTACGCTTTGTTATTTCCGACGAGTTTATCAAACTGGTGCCCTTTGTATGACTCCGTACCCACGAAGTAGCTCTCAGTTTCGAAAAGGTTGGTGACCCCTGATTTAGAGTTTAGAAACATTGTTTAGAATATTGCAAGAGTGTGGGAAGGGTTTAAAATTCCTTAATATATATATATATATATATATATATATATACAGGTAGTCCCCGACTCCCCGACTTACGAGCGAGTTCCGTACCTGCTCGTATGTCGAAAATTCGTAAGTAGGATCACACAAAAAAAAAAAACTTTATTTTTTATTTTTTTATAAATGAATACATGTACAGTACTGTACAGTCACCAAGCACTTAGCCTATCCTAACACAGTTTTTAAAGATGAAGGAGTGAGTTGAATTGTCTCCCTTTCACATAAAGGGAGCTAGCTCCCTTTATGGGAATGGAGCCTGCAGGGAGGAGGGAGACAATTCAACTCACTCCTTCATCTTTAAAAACTGTGTTAGGATAGGCTAAGTGCTTGGTGACTGTACAGTACTGTACATTTATCTATTTATTAAAAATATACTGTACAGTATATATATTTTTATTTTTATTTTTTTTATTTATAAATAGATAAATGTACAGTACAGTACAGTCACCAAGCACTTAGCCTATCCTAACACAGTTAAGGAGTCAGTTGAATTGTCTCCCTCCTCCCCAGCAGGCTCCATTCACATAAAGGGAGCTACTTTCACTTTCACTTTATGTGAAAGGGAGACAATTCAACTCACTCCTTCATCTTTAAAAACTGTGTTAGGATAGGCTAAGTGCTTGGTGACTGTACAGTACTGTACATTTATTTAAAATATATATACAGTATATATATACAGTATATATGTATATATATATA
>JBBPBX010000910.1:66143-89203 GCA_038048925.1 Garcialebias charrua | reverse complement strand
ATATATATATATATATATATATATATATATATATATATATATATATATATATATACAGGTAACCCCCGACCTACGAACGAGTTTGGGACCTAAGAACCGTTCGCAGCTCGATCCGTTCGTAGGTAGGGGGTGAAAATTATTAAAAAAAAAAATTCATTCATTCATTCATTCATTCAACCTTTATTTATCATGCTAACGGAGCGCGCGCACACATTTAAGCATGTACAGTAGTGTACTGTAATGTTAAACATTGCTATTCACATTTACAGAATAAATAAAAATATATTTTCTTACTTTGAGATGGTCATAGCCGACATCTTAGGTTGCCATGCGTTGTTGTTATCAGGCCGAGCAGCGCGACGAGCAAACCACGGGAGCTGCTCGAGGCCTGTGTTAGCTCTCGAGGCCTGTGTTAGCTTCTGCTAGCCAGGCCATGAGCTGGTGTTGGAGCGGCGGTGCGGCCCAATCGGCCATCAATCTGCAGTTGCTTCTCCGCCTGAGACGTCCACAGAGCTCACAGAGCGATTCCAGATAGTAATTAATCCATATGAGGCAATCCTGATCAACAAGTCTTCCAAACCTTGCTGCCTGTAGCCGTGACTAACCCTAAGATGGCTGGCCTCCGGTGACTGGCGACCTTCTTCCTGTTATGACCGACCTTCTTCCTGTTATGACCGGAAGTTGCACAATTATTGCGCAATCATGACAAAAATGATCAGAAATGATCATTTTTTATCATAATTATTATTTATAAAGCCTTTAAAACAACCACAGCTGCAACAAAGTGATGTACACATGAAATTAAGAACATTTAAACACAAAAAAATAATAAAAAAATAAATTTTTTTTTTTTTTTTTTTTTTTAATACAGTAATTTCATATTTTTATTAAATATGATACGTTCGTAGGTCCCGTGGTTCGCAGGTCGATGGGGTCGTAGGTCGGGGGTTTGCTGTATATATATATATATATATATATATATATATATATATATATATATATATATATATAGTATATATATATATGTATATATATATACAGGTACTCCCCGACTTACGAGCGCATCGACATACGAGGTTCCGGACTTACGAGCTGACTAACGAACAGTAAAGTTGTACAGAACATACAGAAAATACAGCACTGGTATGTGTTTTTAGATGAAAGTGTGTTAGCTAACAGTTTGTAAACAAGTTTCTGAGCATGTTTATGAACTAGTATGTATGTTTGTGTTGAAAAACGAGTGTTCGTAGTAGCGCTAGCATAAATTTTTCGACTTACGACCGAAAATCCAGACTTACGAGCGACACGTGTTTCGTGTTCCGACATACGAGATTTCGTCTTACGAGCACCTCGCAGGAACGGAACTCGCTCGTAAGTCGGGGACCACCTGTATGTGTGTGTGTGCCATATTTTCCGGTGTATAGGTCGCACCTTTTTATGGTTTTTTCAAGGCCTGCGACCTATACTCAGGTGCGACCTATATATGGCTTGTTATCACTTTCGGTGAAACAAATTTTTAAATCCAGCTCATTTCACAATTACGTTCATTTATTAAGGAAAAGTTCAGCTCAGACATATATTTGCTATAATTTTTATCAAACAAATAATTGTTTTTAAGTGTTAATCTTCTTAAAAGCCTTGCTGTGCGCTCCTGTGGCAGACATTTGCAGCAGAGCTAAACGTAGGTGCGACCTATACACCAGTGCGACCTATCTAGGGATTTTTCCAATCTATTGGTGATAATTGGACAATGCGACCTATACACAGGTGCGACCTATACACCAGAAAATACTGTATATATATATATATATATATATATATATATATATATATATATATATATATATATATATATATATATATATAATAAACTACTACTTTCCGTACTACTTGTACTAATAATAAACTACTACTTACTACTTGTACTAATATTTCTACTTTGCGGTTTTTCAGTTATCGCCGGGTCTTCAGGGTACCGATCCCCTGCAATAAACGAGGAAATACCGTATATACATACATGTGTGTACAGTATATGTATGTGTAATGCCAGGCTCGCATGAGTATAAAACACCAGAAATAACAGGAACAATGCCCAAAGTCATTCATATTGAAATATAAGTGAACTCTTTTTTTTTCAGTTCTGGATTATTATTTTTTTTAGAACTATTACATGCGCAGATTGAACTGGTATTCCTGTTCTTTGTTTTCTGCAGGTTTTGATCCCTTTAACTCGCTGTAACTCCCACAAAGAGTCGATACAGGGGGAGCTGAAAGTCAGAAACCCGGGAGAGTATATTTTCATATTTGACAACTCTTTCTCCAGGTGAGTCATTGTGTCCTTTAGGTTACTAACTCAACCTCTACACCTGTCCTCTCCTAAGCACAGATCAGTGTTTGCTTTGAGGTGAAACATAAAGCAGTATCTTTGTTAATTAGGTTTATCTCAAAGAAAGTGCTGTATCAGCTGAGTCTAGTCAAGCCTGTGGTCTATGACGGAAGCGATCAGCTGTGAACAGGACAAGAGGACCAGGTGGAACTCTGACTTCTGTGTCAAGGTGTTTACAATCATTTGGAGGCAGAATGTTCTGACTCTCCCACTGAATTAAAGGTTGTGGCATTTAAAAAATGTCTGTTACACTTGAGAAGTGTTAAACACTAAATTAAATCTACTCGGCTGAGAATTCAAGTCTGAAAACTAACTATAAAGAAGTGCTACTTTGTTGAATGTCAGAAACCCTTTTTTTTTTTACACAAGAGGGTTTAAAGGTGCAGTCTGCAGTTTCTGTAGAACGCAGCACTTAGAAAAATTTTCAACAGGGAAAGCATACTGATCCCTCCCCCTCAGAGCCATATATGGCTCTGCTCCCCCTTGCTCTCGCTGAAATTCAGCTCTGCCTCCTTAGCTCCGCCTCCACTGCATGTCCTGTCGCAGCCGCTGCAAAGTTCTGTGTTTATATGTTAATAAAACGTTCTAAAAAATAAAATAAAAACATGGAGCGCTGGTCCAGCACACCAGGGGCCTCATGTATCAAAAACCTGCGTGGATTTCCTACTGAAAAGTGACGTACGGTGAAATCCAGAAAAGTGTCTACGCACAAAAAGATCCAGATTTATCAAACTGTGCGTACACCTGAATCCACGCACATTCCTTTTGTACATCACAATTGACGTGGAACTGAGCGCACGTGAGACACCTCCCCTGACACGCCTACATTTACATATGTTAAACAGATGCAAATTACTTCCTGCATGTGTGAAGGACATGTTTGTTTGATCCCTGCGCGATCAGAAATGATTTCTAGATTCGGGAAAATAATGAATTCAATATAATATGAGTGAGGACAAACATCCTAAGTAAGAATAGTAATAAAATGTGTTCATCATGCAAAGAACGAGTGATTGTCGGTATTTGTGTGCGCGCGCACCCTGCTGTGGTGCGCGAACCGGCTCATTCATTCATTCTGTGTGGAAATATTAACTTTGCGCACGAGTTTATTACCATTATTACTGTAAACACAGAGGAACTTACTTGGATGTTTGCTAGAACATAGATCTTTGTTTATGTAGATGATGTGAAGAAACGTGTCTGTGCGTCTTGGTGGAGACTTTTCATGACATGATGTTGGAGTCTCCAGACGCAGCGCGCGCCCCGCAGCCCTGTGCGCAGTCTGTCTGTGAAGCTTTTGCTCTCCTACAAGTTATATAAGGTGTACTTTCACGTGTCATTTTGGAGAAATCTACAATAAACGCAGATAATGAAACACCTCCAGCTGCCGTGTCGACACCGGTGAGGGTGCGCGCGCGCTCCAAGCGCGACCACTCAGCCTTTGGAATCGATGAGACCATTGGACATGATCCGGCTTTGTGTGGACTGGACTGCACAGTCCCGATCGACCTGCAGCCCCCTCTGTGGAACAGTTTGACCGCTGCTTCTGTATGCACGCGTGATGCACGGCTCCCCAGAGCGCAGCAATAGTGCCAAACTGGAAAATTATTATTTCTGAAAACGGCTGATAAGCCATATCCTAGATCGGAAAACTATATCTGTTTCTAAATAAATGCTCTGCGTGTTACACTATTTATTATAACCTCCAGTAAGGCTGAATGAATCCGTTCCTGTTAAATTTATTTTTGGCACAACGTTGCGCGTCCTTTATTCCACTGCGTCATGTGGATGTAATACTTGTTAATCGTGTGTTTGGAGGGAATATTAATCATTTTCACATCTTGAACTGTTAATAATAATAATAATAATAATAATAATAATAATAATGAATTCAATTTATAACGCACTTTTCATTAATGGAAATCTCAAAGTGCTACAAGGTGCAACATATTTGAATGTCAATAAGACAAATAATAAAACAATTAAAATCAACAACAGTATCAACTCAGATCAAAAGTAGAATCATGAGGAGTAAAGTATGCTCGGTTGAAAAGAAAGGTCTTCAAGCCGCTCTTAAAGTCAACCACAGACTGTGGGGCTTCAGTTTCTCTGAAACACCTGTAAGTGTCGCCAAAGGAACAAGAACCACAGAAACGTGCGTACGCCTGCTCGGGAGCTTGCGTGGATATGTACCTGGATGCGCATATATTCACGTTCAGTTCAGTTTTGATACATACGGGCTTTTGCGTGGAAAGTGACGTGCGCAATGTTTTTGTGCGCACGCATGGTTGATACATGAGGCCCCAGAACACCAGGAAATCTGCAGAGCCTCGCGCAGCCACGTTGAACCCGAGTTTAATTCGCTCGTGACAAATTCATTCATTTCCTCATTGTTTCAGTCATGGAGTCAGCGGAGGAGGAAGCGATCACTTGACTTTTGGCAAAAAAACAAAAGAAAAGTCCAGATCAGGGATGAAGAAGGGGAATTTAATACATTTGTGTCACATACAAAACAGTTTTGCATCGCTTTGCAATCCTTTGAACGAGAACGTGCGCGGCCGCTGGGGCTGGGACAGGCGGGGGCGTGGGTTAGGAGCGTGAGAAGTGAGAAGCTCTGTTTTTATTGGCTGGTTAAAAACTCTGTTTTTATTGGCTGGTTAACGGCGGGTCACTGTGTTTTTAGAAATGCTTTTAGTAACACCTGGAGAAGCAAGGGGAATATAGTTTTTGTCAGAGATTACTTTGTCTAACATCAGTCTGTCAGGAGATAGTGACAGAGTGAAGAAATATGTTAAAAATATATTTTTAGAAAACTTAGACTCCACTACAGAAACTGCAGACTGCACCTTTAAATGGTGCATTATATTATCTGTAGGAAATGTTTTAGTAGTAAAACTGCACTTTGTTCTTTTTTGTTTTTGTTATACTAGTTGCTATACCACTTTCCAATAGAAGCCCATTTCTGCCATGAAAGAAAAAATAAAAGCCCAACAGGAAGTCATAATTGAGTTTTAAAGTCATAATTACGAGAATAAAAGTCATAATTATGAGTTTTATTCTCGTAATTATGACTTTAAAAGTTGTAATTATGACTTTCATTCTCGTAATTATGACTTTAAAACTCAGTTATGACTTCCTGTTGGGCTTTCATTTCGTAGCGGAAATGGGCTTCGATACTAAATGCTATATAAAGTGGCGATGAAAAGATGTATACATTACATACTTTTTTTTTTAAGAATTGATGTTTGAAGGCAGAGGGACACACATTGAATGAATGAATCCATGTGTGCTATGCAGGAAAATTACCGGTGTCTGACAGGAAGTTGCATCCCTGTAGAGTCATGGTGTCCGGCAAGTGACAAACCTCGAAATTAAATTTGAAAAGTCGAAATTATAACTTTAAAACTCAAAATTATGACTTTTATTCTTGTAATTATGACACTAAAAGTCTAAATCATTATTTTAAAAGACAAAATTATGTCTTTTATTCTCATAATTATGACTTTAAAACTCGAAAATATGACTTCCTGTTGGGCCTTCATTTTTTTTCTTTCATGACAGAAATGTGCTTCCATACTTTTCTAAAGGAAATAACTGATACTGCATTTTTTTTTTTTTTAAATTGGGTCCTAAACAATTAAATAACAATAACTGGGCAGAGATGAGTGATTCTGGCATATAAGCACGTCACCCATCAAACCACAATATGCAAGTGGATAAAACAACAAGGCAACACAAGTTTTACAATTTTGTGAATAAAAACGAGAAGTTGCTTGCTTTAATTGTGAAATTAGAATGTAATTTAGTCCTAACATTTAATATCTAAGTAATAAATTTGCTTAAACTGATGTAAGCAAAATAAATATTTAACATTTTTAGCTTTTTTATACTCTAACCAAACATTATTAACATAAATGTAATTTCAGCAAATCTTTATAAGTGCATTTGGATTGTGCTTCAGCACACGGACCTTTTACAGATGCCAAAAACATCTAAGCTGCTAAAGGTCTTGTTCAGTTAACATATTTTATTAATTGTTGCCTTTCAGCTATTAAAAAATAAGCATTTAATTTGTTGTAGTGCAGAAGTAATGAAACACAAGGGGAAGAAACTAATGTTTCATTTAGGCAGTTTTTTATGCTTTGTGTTGAAGTGTGGTAAAGTGTGACTGTTTATTTTATAGAGCAAAAACTACAAGAGCATTTAAAGACACTAATGTTAAAATTGTTTCATAATTTCTATGTTATTTACATTTTGAATTCATTTTTACAGAAATTGTTTTGTGGTAAATTTTCTTCAAAGGGTACTTAAATTGGTTATATGGTTAAAAAACGACATTTCCTTTGGGGATTAAAAACTGTTATATTTATATAATGTTTGTCTTAATTGAAACATGGTTGTTTTTGTTTGACTGAATTATTTTTCACAGTAAGAGGTGTGACCTTATTTTTGACTGCTGTTAACTAACCTGAGCTTTTACAAATTTAAAATATCACTTTTATATTTGTTGTTGTGAAACGTCAACCTTTGACAAAGGTTTTACCTTTCACCTTGAATGTGATTGACTTGAAAAGACATAATCACTTCTCTTGATTAGATAATTTGCAAAATGCCTCCTCCCATTTTATAACTTTTTATACTGTAGGAAAGAAAATGGCAAATTGTATGTTTTATTTAAAGATCTAACACAAATAATATATTGCCATATATGTTAAATACATTATTTTTTGCTACTTTACCACTGGTAAATAGATTTTTTTTAATGTTCTTTAAAGAAACCTCACAGTGATCATTACATTTTTGAAAATACATTTTGTTGGCCTGTATCCCATGAGCCTTTGTGCCAGTTGATGGTTTTCCTTTGATTTGTATTTGATGAGTGTATTTCTAGCTTACGGTACTGGGATTGTCAAAATGAAGCTTTAACATAGACTTTACCTGTAAAAAAAAACCTGTTAAATTTTTTTTATGAACCTGATCTTTTTTTTAGTTATTTAAAACAGAAAGTATGTCAGATTGTTTAATAAATAGTGGCTGGGTGATAAATTTGTCTGCATTTTATTCGTCACAACAGTGGCTTAATGAACATAAGTTTGGCTACTTAATGTTCTGTTTCTTTTGTTATGTCATAAATGCCCACACAAATGCAAGTAGCAAATGCAAGTGATGCTTTAGCATTTTATATAAATTACCAAGTTTTAAAAAATATTTTGCCCTGCTATGTTTCCTCAGTTTTGCTAATCTTAGCTTTTAGCTCAATGCTAATGTTTAAATGCTAACACACAGGGCTGCTGATGTGGCTACAAACTACACTGAACAAAAATATAAACGCATCACTTGTGTTTTTGCTCACATTTTTCATGAGCTAAGACTTTTTCTTTGTGCACAAGACATTATTCGTAATCATTGTTCACTAATTTGTGAATCTGTGTTAGTGAGGACTTATCCTTTACCGAGATAATCCATTCACCTCACAGGTGTGGTGTATCAAGATGCTGATTAAGAAAATAACTTTATTGATTCTGCAGGAAATTGTTGTACCAGGGTATAAACAGCATATTATATACAGTATCATATTATTGTTAAATAGACACCCTGATTATTGTATAGGTGTGCCTAGGCTGCCCACAATAAAAGGCCACTCTAAAATGTGCAGTTTTATCACACAGCACAGGTTTTGAGGGAGCGTGCAGTTGACATGCTGACTCTTTTGGGAGTTTGCTCATTTAAAAAAAATCAAATACAGTAGTGTGCATTTACTATCTTTTTATTCACATCTGCTTGCTTGTGTTTTACTCTGAGCATTAAAGAGTGTGTTGTGTACAAAAACACAAAGAAGTGTTGTTGGAGGACGCCTTTGAGTCCTCTCTGTTTCTCAAGGTTAATGATATTGTTGTAAATCTTGTCACATCCTCCCCTTCCTCTTCTTCTTTTCCTGGCTGTTGCCTCCACTGAATCTGTGATGTGCACTCTTGCTATGCATGTGTATGAGCATGTTGGGTAATAAAAGTGGGAGTGTATGTACTGAATGATATTATTGCCATTTTTTTATGTGAGTACCGGGTACACATAAATGTACTCTAAATGACAGATGGAGATTAGTCACACATATATACTGTAGCCATGTTTTTTGGACTATAGGCACACTGGATTATAGTATAAGTGAAACTAAAAGATTTTGACAAGATTTTTGAGCAATGTTTACCACATAAAATCGGTTCAAGGTCAGTGAGCACAACCAAAATTAATACAAAGGCACACTAGATTATAAGGCTCACTGTTGATTTATTTTATTTTTTTGTTGAGAAAATTAAAGGATTTTAAGTGTGCCTTGTAGTCCAAATTCAAAAAACGTTAAATACAAAAACAACTGGACTTTATTTGTAACAGAAGACATTTCGTTCTTCATCCGAGGAGCTTTCTCAATTCGCAGTGAGTGTGGGGTTCAGGTTATAAAGGCTGAGATAAGATATACGTATGTAGATTGACAACACACCTAACCTTACATTTTGTTTTGCTGTAGAGTAGAAATAATTTGTTATTGTCCTTTTTGTTATACTTGTTTATAGCTCAACAACTCAATATGAATAATTCTAGGTTTGTCTCTTCAGCAGCTTTCAACAGGAAGAGACACTGTAATTAGGCCTGTCACGATAAACAATAAATCAATTAATCGCACAATATATGAAAATTATCGACCTCATTTTCATTTGTCGGCTTTATTTCTTCATGCCTCTGTCTCTCTTTCTACTGAAGACACTGGATGATAAAAGATTCAACTCTGGTGCTCTTCACTGACCCCTCCCTTTCTCTTTAAAATCCATTTTAACAGTCAAAAATTGTGTTTTTGGATAGTTAAAAGCAGCTAAACTAAGAAGCTAAGCTACGAGCTAAGCTGAAAGGCCAACCTTGGGGAAAAAAACCTGTCTTGCCAAAGCTCCAAAATTCACAGCTGAAAATTGTGCCTTTCTGTAAAAAGTTGTTTTTCTCTGCAAAAAGAAGCTGAGAACTTGATTACTGATTTTTTTTAATTAAAAGCTTTGTGTGAAAAATGCTATGCTAAAAAGCTCAACCCACACCGAGCATCCACTATTTTGAGAAGCGAAAACAATATGAGACTGCCCATGTCACCTCAAGGGGCCTCCCTCCCATTGTTCTTAGAGACACGCTGCTCACTCCCTCACTATCCATCCTCCGGTTCAAACAGTCTTATACCGTCATCTGGTGGTCAAAAAAGTTACTGCATGCAAAATAAATTAACCAGCATTTCTTGTTAAATTTGACGATAATTACTAATTATGGTCAAATTTCAAACAATATTATAGTTTATCGCAATAATTTCTGAGACAATCAATCGACCAGCAAAATTTGTTATTGTGACAGGCCTAGCTGTGAACACAAAAACTTCTGTAATCTTTAGGACATAAATCATGTGACATAAGTATGTAATTAAAAAAAGACAGGTTTGTGTTGCACTGAAAATGTCACAAAAGCAAATTTTGCCACAACAATATGTTAACATTTGTCCCACCAGTATCAAGAATTTATAAAGAAACTATGCATTTTTTCCTGCCCTTTTCTGTTCAGGGTCAAAGTGAAAACTATAATTTTAAAGAAAAACAAAGTGTGGGTTATTTAGTATCTGCACCATATGTTTCAGTCTAAGCTTATTATGTTTACATTATTTAATGTGTATTTCTGTTAAAGGTGCTATATGTAGTTTTTGAACACGCTGGCACGGAAACATTTTGAACAGAGACACGTTTCTGGTCCCTCCTCACTCAGAGCCATATATGACTCAGCTCCACCTTGCTCGCGCTGCAGCCTGGAATGCTCCGCCTCCACTACGTCCCGTCTCAGCCGCTGCAAAGTTCTGTGATTATATGTTAATAAAATGTTCTAAAAAATAAAATAAAAACATGGAGCACTGGTCCAGCAAAACAAAAACACCCTGAAATCTGCAGAGCTTCACGCAGCCACGTTGGACATGATTTAATTCGCTCGTGACTTCCTCATTTCTGTCAGTCGAGGTCTGGAGGAAGAAGAAGAACTTGACTTTTAGCAAAAAACAAACAAAAGAAAAGTCCAGAGCAGGGACTATTTAATACATTTGTGTCACAGACAAAACAGTTTTGCATCGCTTTGCAATTATTTCAACGAGAACCTGCGCGGCCGCTGCAGGGTTGACAGGCGGGGGCGTGGGTTAGGGGGTGAGAAATGAGAAGCTCTGTTTTTATTGGCTGGCTGTTTTTATTGGCTGGTTAACCGCGGGGCGCTCTGGTTTTTATAAATGCTTTTATTACCACCGGGAGACGCCAGAGGACTATAGTTTTTTTTTCAGATATTACCTGTCAAACATCAATCTATCATTAGATAGTGTCAGAGTGAAGAAATATGTTTAAAAAATAAGTTACATGCAGCAGCTTTCACATGCCTGTCAGGCCACAGTGCAGGCCTGCAGGCTCATCCGCCAATCACCAGTGCCCTCCTCTGGTGCATCGTGACGTGGAACATACGAATGACGTATGAGGAAGGACAGAGGTGTGTTTGGGTGAGCAAGGACTTCATGCTTGGGCTGGACCCAATGGGGCATGGACTACATCCTGCTACGCCCTTTATCCAATAGGAGCTAAAGGGCGAGCTATATGACGTAGAACGTTGGTTACGTATTGTAACCCCAGATTCTACGAATATAGCAGAGCCCTTTAGCTTTGTGGGCCACATTGGCTCTTGGACGGCTGAATGATAAGCTGTTCGAGGCAGTTCCTTCCGTGTGGTGGAGTTAAATACACACGGGGCGGGCCCACACTGTAGGTGGGCGTGGACTAAAAGGTTATTCAGTATGACGCTGTCGCGGGGGAAGATATCCCAATTGACTATTTGTGCTATGACTATTGACTATTAAAGATATCGCAATTGAAAAAGCCTTTTGGATTAAGGGTCAAACGTTTGCTGCAACAAATAAAGTCCAGTTGATCTTGTATTGAACGCCTTTTTTGATTTTATCATGTCCTGGACGACTGAGAATCTTCACCAGCATATTACATACAACAGCTTTAAGAAAGTAGTCATAATTCCATGTTGGAACAAAGTGATTTAGGTACAAATTTAAAAAACATATAAACATACAGTACCGTATTTTCTGGTGTATAGGTCGCACCGGTGTATAGGTCGCATTGTCCAATTATCACCAATAGATTGGAAAAATCCCTAGATAGGTCGCACCGGTGTATAGGTCGCACCTACGTTTAGCTCTGCTGCAAATGTCTGCCACAGGAGCGCACAGCAAGGCTTTTAAGAAGATTAACACTTAAAAACAATTATTTGTTTGATAAAAATTATAGCAAATATGTGTCTGAGCTGAACTTTTCCTTAATAAATGAACGTAATTGTGAAACGAGCTGGATTTAAAATTTTGTTTCGCCGAAAGTGATAACGAGCCATATATAGGTCGCACCGGTGTATAATAATAATAATAATAATGTCACATTTGTCATCTGTGTATGTTTCCATACAAGACGAAATTAGTCTCTGCATTTTACCCAACCACCACCAGGTGGGGCAGTGGGCAGCTATTGAAAGCGCCCGGGGGGCAATTTGGGGATGAGGTGTGCCGCCCATAGACACCACAAGGTATGCAGTGACTGGGGATCGAACCTGGGTCCTTCGGGTCCCAAGTCCGGCTCCCCTGCCTCTACACCATCTTGGCCCCAGGTCGCAGGCCTTGAAAAAACATAAAAAGGTGCGACCTATACACCGGAAAATACGGTATTCTCTTTTTTTCCCTACATTATAATGAAACATCAATTGTTGCCATTGCTAGAAAAGCAACAACACAATTTTCATTTTTCTACCTAACGATTTTTCCCAGCTTTGGAAAATTCTGCTCACAAATCTGCATTAATGGATATTTCAATAGAAGCTCACCACTCAGCCAGACAATGGAAGGAAAGACCTGGGACTGGTCTTCAGTCGCCAGCTGTATATTTTCTAAAGCTTCTTTTGTTTCATCCCTATGTGCAGATTTTTACCATTTAACAATTCTGAGGATCTATAACTAGAAAAGCTACCCTACAAATAAAAATAATTCAACAAATTCTAGTAGAGTATATGGCTGATCAGTATATGTACTATCACTATCATACTATATCACTGAATACACATTTTAGTTGCATATCAAGGCCTACAAAAAAAAACGTCAGTGTTATTGTAGCATTGGAATTCCCCACTGTAAAAAATAAAAGAAGAAAAGCTCAACAAAATATTTTAATCTGATGACGTCATGAGTGTTTTGAAACCACGGTGAAGTCCATTGTCTTACCTCCTGCTTCAAGGTCCCTCTTCTTCTGTTCATGCCGTCGCCTCAGAGCCTTTAACATGATCTGTTCCTGCCTGACACATCATTAACATAACTGAATAAAGATGGCTGAGTGAGCCAACAGCCTCTCTGTGTGCAGAGGGTATGTCTATCAATAGTCTGCGTGTATAAGAGGTGACTCAAACACCCACGGTGGTGGATGTAGGTGTCCATGTGTTTATGTTTTTTTCTGTGTGTTTCTCCTCAGAATTTCTAGCCCCCATGTCAAGGTAATAGCTGTATGAGTTAGCCTCTCAGAGACACTTTGCTTCTGTCAAACAAACATAGTTTCATCCGAACTATGTCAGCGCTAAAACCCTCCATCACGCGCTGGAGGCTTCTCAGATACTTTGCCAACTCAGCTTCAGGTATCATTTTCTCAGCTGGACTCCCCTACTTTAGACTTTGTGTTGCATTGTTCCTGCTGATTCCAGAATCCTTACAGTTTCTAACATGTTCTAACACCAGAGTATGCTTTGATCTAAACCCTTCAATTGGAGGTCTCGCTGTATGTTTAGCTGCCGTTGTCATTTTCTGGAACATATCCCTTTGCGTTCAGGCTAAAAAAGTTCAATTTTGGTCTCGTCTGAGTAGAGCACCTTCTACCACGTTTGCTAAGTCTTCTACGTGGCTTGTGGCAAACTACAAATGGGACCTCTAATTGTTGTCTTTCAACAAAAGCTTTCTTTTTGCTATTACCATAAATGCCAGATTTGAGATAGTTGTCTGGTACTGTAGACAGATTCTCCCGCCTGAGCTGTAGATCTCTGCGACTCCTCCAGAGTTACCGTGGGCTTTTTGGCTGCTTCTTTGATCAATGCTCTTCTTACCCTTCATGTCAGTTTGGGTGGACGGTCATGTCTTGGTAGGTTTGAAGTTGTACCACACACTTTAATGTTTTTAAAAATGGATTGAACTGTCCTTTGTGAGACGTTAATAGCCTGGGATATACATTTTTTAATGTAACCCTGCTTTAAACTTTCTCAACAACGTTATCCCTGATCTGTCTGGTGTGTTCCTTGGTCTTCATGACTCTGTTTGATCACAACTAATCTTATTTGACAAATCTAAAAACTTGACAGCTGGATTCAAACAGAGAAAATATACCTATATGTGGACTCTTTTTACTGATTTGGTGACTTCAGAAGGTGATTGTTTTGGATAATTTAATTATCCCATCATAGCTCATTAAATAAATAAGCCACACAGGAAGGAGAAGATATTTGCTTAACCCAGGATTTAATCTTGTAAGATGGAGCAGCGTTGAAAAAACAAGCATCAAGATGTTTACGTCGCTTCATCTCCAAGTCTGCTCAAAGAGAGCATAAAGAAGTGTCTTAATAATAGTTATCAGAAAGAGGTGAGGTCAGACAACTCTGCTCTCCAGCTTAGGGTCGAGTTTATCAGATGAAAGGCTCCATGCTTCTGCAGCTCCACTCTGTCCAGACAAAACAGCTCTCCACACAAACATTGTTCATATACATTTGACATTACAGTAATAAGTCTGTGACCTTTCACATCTTCATCAGATTTGTTGCGTTCAGGACATCAAAGGTGGCACGGTGGCTCAGTTGATAGAGCTGCCGCCCCTTAGCAAAGGTTGCTGGATCGAATCCCAGCCAGGAACCTTTCTAGAAGGAGTTTGCATGTTCTTTCCATGCATTGCATGGGTTTTCTCCAGGTACTCTGGTTTCCTCCCACAGAACAAAAACATGCATGTTAGGCTGACTGGTAACTAAATTGTCCTTATAGTGAGAGAGTGAATAGTTATTTTACTCGTTTGTCTCTATGTGTCCCTGTGATGGACTGAAAACCTGTTCAGGATGTACCCCACCTTGATAGCTGAACATGGGCACCAGTGACCCCCACGACCCAAAAAGGAAGAAGTGGGTAAAGATGATGGATAGATGGATGGAGATGGACGGATAGCAAAGTAAAAGGGCTGAATACAAATGCATGTCCCACTTTATAGATTTTCTTCTTGTAAATTATAAATAACATTTAATTTTTATATCACAATTGCGCACAACGTTCTGTTGATCAATCACAAAAAATCCTTATTAAACACATTTATGTTTCAGGTTCTACTGTGAAATTGGGTTTCCAGGTCAAATTCAAAGATGATTGCCTCCATATATGTGTCAATCTTGTGAGATGGATGACTTGTAAAAGAAGAAAAGGGAAAACTGTGCGTGCGTGCGTGCGTGTGTGTGTGTGGCTACAACTAGATGTAAGAAAGTTTCCAATCAAAAATGGGGTTGCCAATTTAAAATCCAAGATGGCCACCGCCACCACATATATTTGTAAACAGACCACTCATATCATTTGATGAAACTAAGCTATCAAGTTTTTATTTTGTTTAAAAGTATAGTTTCCTCAAATCATTTGAGTGGCTGGTGGGGTAGCTGAAGATTTGTCTTTGGTGGTCTAGGCCACCAATGGCCACCCCCCAGCTCCACCATTGCACCGAGCGATGGATAAAATTGCTCCTTTTTCACACCAGGATCCATCGATTCAACCACCTTGGACAAGAAATAAAACACTACCTCTGTTCTCATGCACACTGTAACTCCTGCCCACTTGAATATATTGCACCAAAAGCATTGTTTACTTGCATTCCCTGTTAACTCCATTCCAGAAAAACACGTACTGCATTTCGAAAACTACAAATGATCACTATTCAGGTCCTTCAGCAACAGGGGACATCAGCGCACCACTTGTTCACTTGAGCCTAATTTCTCATAAAATTTCCCAACTGAAGCACAACTTAGCCTTATTTCCATTTTTTACTACCACTATTTTATAATTACAGGTAGTCCTCGACTTACGGTTATTCGACTTAACGAATGCATCCCATTGAAAAGCATTACTTCTAGTTACGCCGTTTATGTGCTTATGCGCCTTTAAATTTACAGGAGTGGAGTGGGGAGAGCACTCGGTGGAGGAAGGGGGAGTAGCTTCAGTGGAAATTTACTCCAGACCGCATGGTTTGGGCAGACCGGAGCAGACAGAGCAGAGGAGGTTAGGAGCTGTGGACCGAGTGAAGCAACTGGAAGCTGCAGAACTCGGAGCTAACATGCTAACAAACGGAGACCAGCATACCGGTCATTAACTCTTTTTTTCCTTAAAAATGGCTACTAAATGTATGTGGTTTTTGATAATTGTGTAGGGTAATGTGTTGTGCGTATGAGGTGCCGTTTGGACGTATTTTCCGACTTACGGCGATTTCCGACATGCGAATGGCCGTAGGAACGGAACTCGTTCGTAAGTCGAGGACTACCTGTATTATTTATGTTATCACAACACTGAGAGCACACGCAGGTCTTGCTCATCTAATGTTCAATCTCTGAGGCATTGCACTCAACCTTTATTGTCATTTGCACTAAATGTTTCCACTTTCCACACCTTCACCTCGGCAGCCAGCGAGGAAGAACAAATTTAGAACCAACAAGTTCACTCTTTCAAAAACACAGTTATCACTTTGTGCCGCTTGGGGCCGCTAAGTGTGAAGCTGTTTCATTTCATGCCAATAAAAGTCCAAGAAAGACTGCAAAGAAAGAGTGATTACCAGTGCGAGCGGGTGAGTTTAAGTGATTTATGAAGGTTGAATATGACTCCAGAGGTGGAGAAGAATGGTCTGTGTTCTTAGCAACAACATCATTACAAAAAAAAAGGTCAATGTTTTTGTGCCTGTCGCGATGGCGAGTGCTTCTGGAAAGTTTCAACCAAGACATCTATTAAAAAAAGAAAACAACTCTTTTGTTCCTGCATGGTGAGCTCGTTGACTATTTTTATTTGAGGATGTTCATCGTTCGAGTTTTAGACACACTTCAGACACAGAGCCTCTGATCTTTCAAGATGCTGTGGGCCGAGGTTGCTCAAACACCGTTGCCTTGGAAACAGCGGCCATCAAGACTCTATTTCAGCATCTACCTCCACATATAAGAAAAAGATCCAGTAATGAGCATACCCCCTTCTTTCCCTCCCCCCTTTGCTCTTTTACATTTATATATGATTTCAGATGGTGGTTTGTGGGTGGATCGATGTACAGCTGGGGAAAAAAAAACAAATAATTATGGCTTTCAGGCAAGCAGTCGTATAAATAGAGCACGTAAGCACACCAAGTACAAGACACTTTTAGTTTGCTCCTCTAGCCCACTCCTGGCTCTCTTTATGAACATGTTTCTGTTAATGATCCCTCTGCTGAATGTGTATCCAGACCCCCTGAACTCGCTCATTTATCATCACAGGTCCTCTGACAGACCTAGCTGCGATGCTGCAGGGTGGAGAGCAGAGAAGTCAAACTTCATGATGAGCAGGAGAGATAAAAACATCAGTGGTGTAGCTGCCAGCAGCGTAAATATAGTATCTATTTGGATGAAACAGGAGCTCACTGCAGTGCTGTGAAAATACACCAAGATGATACAGTACCTGCGTTTGTGACTTTAAGAGGGATCACTATTAGTATTTACAACAATTTTTGTGACTAATTGCCTATGTTGTAGCTCTGTATACCCATACTGTATTTTAGAGAAAAATAGCATAATGTTATGGCTACTTTGTTTAAACATTTCCCTGGCATAGTTTTTAAGTGTGTATAATACTGTAACAAAATGCCCATGACAATATTTCAAAAGCAATACAATTGTAAATGTAATTTTATTTAAATAACCAACACCTTAACCGCACCTTCATCTAAGAATTTACAGGTAAACTTAATATTTTGTTCAGTGATGTTGCTTTTGTTTGAATGAATGTTATCCATGCTTATAGATGGGAAAACACTTTATGGTCATGTTTTACACAAAACACATCCATAAATTTTATTTGTATGCCTTAAAACCCCTCATTATAGTGCTGTACGGTGAGAGGCTGCTTTGATGTTCCAACTTCTTGTATTTACTCATGTTCTGTGTGCACAAATGAACTAAAGGAATGAAGAAAACGAGGACATTTTGCTTTTCCACCTCAAACAAGTGAGCACAGTGCGATCACTGGATATGATTAAGAGAGCCGCTGCTTCTCCACATCGAGAGGAGCCAGTTGAGGTGGCTCGGGCATCTGGTTAGGATGCCTCGCCGCCCTTGTGAGGTGTTCAAGACACGTCCCACCGGGAGGAGACCCAGAGGAAGACTCAGCACACACTGGATGAACTATGTTTCTCGGCTGGCCTGGGAACGCCTTGGGATTCCCCCGAAGGAGCTGACCCAAGTGGCTGGGGAGAGGGAAGTCTGGGCCTCCCTACTTAGGCTGCTACCCCCACGACCCGACCCTAGATAAGCGGAAGAAAATGGATGGATGGACAAAACTTAATCATTGGATGTACAACTACATCTGATTTACTTTTGGAGACACATCAGTTTATTTTGGCCTCCACAGCTGATGGCAGCTGATACAAAACGGCTAAAACGTTATCAATATTTAAAAGTACTGAGCTAAATCTGTAGTAGTAGCTGAAAGTCATCCTTAACACATTTTATGAGTGCTGACACATCTAGTAAAACAGAGGGAGCTGTTGTGCAGTCGTAGGGCAGGAAAGTTGCAGTTTGATTCCCTGCCATGCCCATATGTTGTAGTGTCCTTGAGCAAGACACCAATTCCAACTGCTTCAAGCAGCCATGGAGCAGTTAAGGAATTGGTGTCTTGCTCAAGGACATCAATTGAGTGTATTTTACGTGTGACGGGTCATATGTCGAGCACAAACTTTGTTTGGATGGCCTTGGATATTAAGGCCCCAGTATATGGTAAATGGAGCTTATTTATATAGCGCTTTCCAGCCCACTGTGAGGAGCCCCAAAGCACTTTACAATACCAACCATCCACCCATTCATTCAGACATTCATACACCGGTAGTGGTAGCCTGCCTTGCAAGGCGCCATCCAGACCTACCGGGAGCAACTCGGGGTTAAGTGTCTTGCCCAGGGACACAACAACACATGGTGGGCGGATGCGGGATTCGAACCTCCAACCTTCCGATCAGGGGTCGACTGCCATTACCACTACACCACGGTAGCTCTGCGTTCGGCCGAACGCCGCTCTACGCGCGCGTTCTGTGCGCAGGCAGTTCACAGTATAGCTCTGCGTTCGTTCTCGTGTTAATGCTCGCGTTTTCGCTCAAAATTCTTGACGTCATTTGAGCAGCAGCAGGGCAGAGCGTTTACCTATGGGACAAATTGAGGTCGCTGATTGGTCATTTGCTGACACGCCTACTGAATTGATTGACAGGTCAGATGGGGGAAAAAAAGTCACGAGCCTGGCCAGCCGCAGCAGTGTTCTGTGTTTATATGTTAATAAAAAAGTTCTATAAAATAAAAACAGGGAGCGCTGGTCCAGCACAGCAGAACACCAGGAAATCTGAAGAACCTTGCGCAGCCACGTTGGACCCGAGTTTAGTTAGCTCGTGACACATTCATTCATTTCCTCATCATTTCAGTCATGAAGTCAGCGGAGGAGGAAGCAATCACTTGACTTTTGGCAAAAAAAGAAAAGGCCAGATCAGGGATGAAGAAGGGGAATTTAATATATTTGTGTCACATACAAAACAGTCCGGCGCCGGGCAGTTTATTGTGAGACAATGCGCTTGCGTTCGCGGTCGTAAAATTTGAGCTTGGCGCATTCGTGCCCGCGTTCAAACGCTTGTGCCTCTGTGTACGAACGGCGTCGAGCGGTGTACGGCCGAATGCAGAGCTATGAGGGGGCTTTAAGTCTGCTTTCAGAACCAGACCTCCCTTGCAAAGAGATCTGTGATCTCAATGGGATTTGTCTGGTTAAATAAAAGTTAATGAATAAAGGTTAATAAAATAATAAAAATTTTATGGGAAAATGTTTATAGCCATAATTTTTCATGATGAGATGATTTTAGTCTAAAACTGGTGTGAAAAGCAGCAGGTGACACACATTACTTTATTAAGGCATGCTCAGCTTTTAGTTTTACACAATTTAGACTTTTGATTTATGATCAGTTGTATTTAGTTCAATTTGATCTTATTTTTATATATTCATGTTTATTCGTCTGTTTTGGGGTTGGTTTAATGTTCTATATATTTTATATAATAACAGTTTAATTCTTGTTTTTTTCTGTTTGTCTTGCTTTCTGTTCTCTCACACCTGATCCTTGTTTGTACATCCCACTGGCTACATATCAAGTCATTTACTTTTTAATGTATATATGTGTCCCTGTGATGGACTTGCGACCTTTCCAGGGTGTACCCCGCCCCTCGCACTATGATTGCTGGATATGGGCACCGGCAACCCCCGTGACCCAAAATGGAAGAAGCGGATGCATAATGGATGGATGGATATATATTTCAGAATTCAAGTCACACCTTGCCACTTACTGACACCTGCTTGCTGCTTGAGTTTTTTGTTTGTTTGGTTGTTTTTTGACAACACACAAGACAACTGCTGGAGGTGATTGCTATGCTCAAATCCAAAATTGCCAATCAGCATAGCATCAAAGTTCATGCTCAAAAATTCAGATAAAGAAATCCAACAATGTTCAGTCAGGTCAATTAGCTTAACCTGTATGAAGTTGAACTGTGTGAGCTGAGCACCAAAAGAAAATCTATCCAGAGAAACATGCAAACTCCAAACCAAGAGGGTTTCAACCGAGACCTTTTTCTCAGCACATGCGATGTTTGACTTCTTTTTCAGGATTTGACATGTCCTCTGTACATAACTTGGCTGAGACAGTAAAAACACCTTTTTGTGTGCTCTCATGTGTCTGGCTGTGTTTTCTTGCAGCCCTCTTAGATTGAAGGGCTTCAGATGAGTATATCTAGCTATTCCAACATAGCACTGCAAGCTCCTCAGTGGATACACTTGCCAGACTGTGTTTCCATGGAGATGCAATTTGTTCACGCGCCCCTGCAGCTTGTGTCATTGACTTCAATTAGTACAGAAGGCCGTCTTGCCTGAGCACATACTTACGCAGACAGACAGCCTCAAAGGGTTGGAGAAAATTGTCGGAGGAGACTTAAAGAATGGTATGTTACAGAAAACTCCAGGGCTTAGGGGATGGTTTCATCATGTAGGAGTGTTTGTTTCAAAGCAGACACGAACTGCAAAATCAGTGGCAAAGTTTGTGTTAGACCAGTAAGTCACCATCAGGGAAAACATACCAGTGGTGATTTTAACCTCTTGGGGTGCTCAAGCACCCATAAATTGAAACGCAACACCCCTAAAAAGTAAAGTAAAAAAATAATTATTTATTTATTTTGCGGTTCTGGGTTGGGGATTCTGTTCATTGCATTTATCCAGAGTTCAGAAATTCTTTATGACACACCACACGTGGTACGTCTTTGTAATACCGTACTTGGTTTATTTACATAATGTCTTTAATTGTCCTGATTGATTCTTTTGTCATGATTGATGGTTTTGTACACTACTCTTATTTTAAATGCATTTTTTGTATTCTAGTTTATTGTTGTCATTGTCTACTGTTTTGTTGTCTGTACTTTATATGTTCTGTCTGGAACTGGTCCCTCTTGTAAATGAGTCCCCATGAGGCTAGCCTGTATAAATAAAGGTTGAATGAATGAAAAAAAATTGCTGAATGTCTGGACCCTGAGCTGCTGGCTTTCAATACAGTAATTGTAGCTGCCTGAGCAGTTTAGTTGAATAGTCCTGCTTTAGAGGTTGGAATAAAGTTTATTCCATTTCCAAAAACCTAAACTGAGTCTGGAAAGATGTAAAAGATGATAAAGCCCTGCGGTTGACCTCATGAGCAGCTGAATACAACAGTGATAAACAGGAAGTACCACATGTTCATGTGTACGAAGGTAACTGCAGGTAAATCCTCAATTTTCTGTCATGATTACATCGTATACTTAAAGCTTCAGTATGTAGCTTTTTTTATAAACATATTTCTTCACTCTGTCACTACCTCCTGACAGACTGATGTTAGCCAGGTAATCTCTGAAAAAAAAATTAAAAAAAATATTGTCCCCTTGCTTCTCCAGGTGGTAAATAAGCATTTCTAAAAAGAAAAGGTGACACGCCATTTTCCAGCCAATAAAAACAGAGTTTGTAACCAGCCAATAAAAACAGAGCTTGAATTTGAATCAGCCAATAAAAACAGAGCTTGAATTTGAATTTCAGCAGACCATGAGAGAGCAGAGCCATATATGGCTCTGAGGGGGAGGGATCAGAATGCTTGGCCTGTTGAAATTTTTTCTAAGTGCTGCAGTTCTACAGAAACTGCAGACTGAACCTTTAATGGTTCAATTAAAGGTCGATTCTTGAAGCTACCTGTGCTTTGTTTTATACATTTTATATGTAGATATTTACTACTTTAGACTAGCTTATCATTAACTTTACTAAATGTATTTTATATTCTTTTGTATTTTATATTCTTTATTTATTTTATATTTCAATTTGTTGCTGCTGATGTTTGAACTGTGTTTGTTTGTTTTTACACAATCTCTGTGATATGTTTCTTGCTGTGAAGTGTCCTTGGGTGTCCTGAAAGGCACTTTTAAATAAAATGATTATTATTATTATATATGTTGACTTCTGGTTGCATAAGTTTAGTCTATGTTTGTTATGATGAGTTAACACTAAACTTATTTTGTACAATGCATAGGTTGTGTAATATAAAGCAGTGCTATCTGTAGCATCTTAGCTAGCTTGTCTGTAGTATGCCACTAGCTTAGCATACTTCTTGTTGTGCAGAGCTCTCTAAAATAGTTATTGAATGAAGTGTTTACTAATGTAGGTAAACATAGACGTTTAACAACATGTTAAAAAATACCAGAATGCAGGAAATGGCATCTACTTTTTTTTTCAACATTTTCTGCAGAAGGACCCCCACCACCACCACCAGTGTGTCATCCCGCCCACCCGCCACACACACACAAACATTATGAATGCTTCTGATGCCAATGGTCACCATGTTATTCAAGCCATGAGCCATTAGCACTGGGGGCTGAGCACCCCTAAAAATCAAATCCTAGAATCGCCCCTGGGATATATATTTAAGGTTAATAACAAAATGACATACAGCATTAGTGTGTCATCTTCTTTCTGCTCCTTTCATTTTATCCTACTTGTATTCTTGTATCTGATGAAACTGTCTTGTATTGTTCTTTAAAAATGAATGAATAAACATCAAATCAAATCAAGTGTGTAAAACAATGATCAATAAGTTCTGTATTTTTTTACGACTTACCCACTAAACATAAGTGCAAATCAAGCGTGAAATCTTTGGACTTTTTTTTTTTCTTTTTTCAAAAACACTATATTGTATACTGTAATAAGTGTTAGTTTAAATGGTCATTTGAGCCTTCTAAAGGACTAAAAATATCACAGCTTCAATGC